>VXBP01008848.1:0-294390 GCA_013400115.1 Rhinopomastus cyanomelas
TCTCTTCTGACCTTGGTAATACTGTGATACTGTAAAACGTACAAAGGTTTTGGGAACACTAAGCTTTACTATTTGAGATTTAAGTCATTGTGATAATTTGTCCTTGTTCATGTGATCCTTCAAAACCAGTTTGTACTCACCTCTTCCATGCTCCTGGCTGTACTGGGACTGATCATGTGTAAACACATCTCTGTCATGACGGGTGGGCCAGGGTCCTCCTATCACCTTCTGCTTGCAGACCTTCCTCTCTTCTGCAGCAGTGACAGTGCAGCATTGTGTATATAGTCAGATCGTTGCTTTTTAGGTGCATTTCCCATTTCTGAAACATTTCTAGGGGCACAAGGTGGTACAGGGTGATGCAGCTCCTGCAGGAACTGCTTACGAGAAGCTCCAGGCGAGTGCCAGTGCTGCCCCTGGCAATAGCAGCATCCTCCATCATGTTGCAGACTCAAAGGGAGGATTTTAAAAAGCCTGTTAAAAAGTGCAAGTTTTACACTTGGTGTGAGGTGGGTAAAGTTCCTCAGCTGCCACAAAAAAAAATTAACATCATGTGATCTTTCAAGGCCCCTTCCAATCCCTATGTTCTTTGATTCTGTGATCCTGGGCTTCCCTTTATCTCCCTTTAACTGGTTCAGCCCTGAGGACAAACCCCATTCACAGGACTGGGGTGTGGGTTTATCTCACTTCGGGGAGGCTTCCTAAATCAATGAGTGGATTACACTGGATCCTTATGGTGTTTATCAGCATGACAGAAGGCACACTGATAATCCTCTGAAGCCAAACTAACCGAGAAAAATTCAGTATGTGTTACTGAGAGAAATTAAATGTGCAAACCCAGATGAACTTGTCCCTCTGTGGAGTAACAGGAGCTCTGTACTTGGATGAGGATTTTCCCAAATTCAAGTATCTCTTGAGTAAGGTCAGGCTCAACTGCAAATCAAGGAAAATAACTGAGACCTCCCCACGCAGCCATGGGCATCGCCTGGGGCCGCTTCTCCCTGCTTCTACTGCACTTTATCTGATTTTCTATTTTTAATTCCCCTTTCCTGTTCCTTAACAAATATCTCCGTGTATGCCACAGGATTGCAGGAATGATTAAGCCTGCTCATAACCCGTGAACTGCTCAGCTCTGGGAAGCAGAAGTTATGAATAGGTGTTATTTGCTGCAGTAATACCCTACAGGAGTTGAAAACTATAGAGTGAAAGGGAAGATTAACTGTTCCTGGGCATGCTTCAGCAAATGGGATTATTTTGCATGTCAGTTATGAGTTAATTCAGGACATTAATCGCAGTCCTCGGCAGCAACACAAGATGTTTTTAATTGACCCTGTGACTTTTATAAGTGATCACCTGACAAAAAGCTTCTGAGTTTGGCTATTGATTTCATGCTAAATGTTTGGACGAGGGGAATAAGGCTTTGCAGATTTCATCCTGAAATGCAAACCACAGACTTTCACTGCTCTGATACTTTTGTTGTGTTGACTCGATTCGTGTTGGTGGTCTGGAAGCAGCTGTACAGCTGAAAAAAAAGCGAGTCCAAATCTTGCAGCAAAATGAGCTGTGAGATAATAGCATTGGGACTGATTCAGTGTGAGCAAGAAATCACCAGCTGAGTCATTAAAAGCGGAGATGAATGGGAAGCAATAAGTGGATGGCTTCCATGAATACGAATGATTAGGAAGTGTGTGAAGATGGTGACTTTTTTCCCTGAAGATTATTTTTTGTCCTCTAAAGTGGCATATGGCGCCTGTGAAAGCTCCTATTCCCAGAGGATGTGTCACTGCCAGGTTATAAATACTTTATGAGATGGAAAGCAGCTCTGTGGGCAGCACCGAGAGGGAGTGGGCTTCATGCCCACAGCACCTGGATACAAGGCATTAGCCCAGCTCCACTGAGAGGTGGCCACAGCCATGGGCTTTGGGGGCAGAGAGCACTTCTGTGTTGGGGGGAACATCTGCTGCTTGGAGGAGAGGCTGGTTCCTTCCTTGGAAATGTTTCACCCTGTATTTAATGTTAAATAGAGTAGGGTTAACCAAAGGTGAAAGGGAGGATGATGTGGTCACCTGGGTTTGGTGGCCCAGGCTGGCTCCTACTACTTAAAGGAAAATAAAACCTTAATGAAATGTTGTAGCTTCTTCCCTGACCAATGAAATATCATGAAGCATTTCATGAAGTAGTATCAGAGTGCTTGTGAAGAGTTGGTGGAAGTGTTTCCTCCAGGGTGAAGGTGTGTCAGCTTAGGAGCTCGTGGCTCCTGGTCATATCAGTTGACTGAGATGTCTACTGAAATCAGCAACAGAGATCAGTCCAGAGCCAAGCAACCTCCTTTACAAGTGCAGCCAAAAGTAACACCAGGTGTACGCTGAGTATGAGAAGAGTGTGGCTGCAGGCAGCTGGCTGCTGTGCAGGAGGCATGTTTGATTGACGCTGGGGTGACATGAACAGTTCCAGCCCTTAAATCCTGATCCAATACCTAACCATCTCTTCTGACTTCCATACAGTTGGTGTGCTAAAGCACTCTTGTTGTTTCCATTATTGCATCTTTAGAGCTGTACAAGGTGTGAGAACATTGAATGGATGGACAAATGAAAAAATACAGTCTTGCGTCCAAAACAAGCTCTGGAGAACCCAGAGGACCGTAGCTTGGACCTGAGAAGGGGAGTCAGTGTAGCCACCAAGCTCATCCTGCTCTGAACCGTCATCAGACTCCTGAAATATTCCATGCACTCTGCTCCCCAAACATGGTAATTAACACAGAAGTATTTGCCAACAAAAGGTCAACTTTGTTTGTTGAACTTCCTGTAAGGACCACACCTAATGTAGCACTACTGACCTGAGTGTTTAACAGTTGCTTGCAGATGTGATCTGTCCTCTGCCCTCCTGGGGTGGGAGTAGAACCTCGATGCTGCTCTAAGCATCATGTTCTGCTGGTCTAGGAAACCTCATTGGTGCTCGTGTGTGCCGTTATCTGTCAGTGAGTTTTTCCAGTAATGCATGGATGGGGATGAATTTCTTACAATATTCACAGAATCACAGAACATTAGGGATTGGAATGGACCTTGAAAGATCATCTAGTCCAGTCCCTCTGCCAGAGCAGGACCACCCAGACACACAGGAATATATTCAGGCAGGTTTTAAACCTCTCCAGAGAAGCAGACTCTACAACCCCCCTGAGCAGGCCATTCCAGTGGTGTGTCACCCTCACCGTGAAGACCTTCCCTCTCATATTTATGTGGAATCTCTTCTGTTCCAGCTGACACACATCGCCCCTTGTCCTATCATTAGACGACTCCCAGGTTACAGCCAGCTGAGCGTGGTCTGTTTCACTGGAGAAACAAATGCCCCTTTTCCCTGTTTCCCTGCTGAAAAGGCTGTTTGCCATTTCAAGTGGAACATTTTTATAGGAACCTCTCAAACATATTGTGAACAAATACTGAGAAACACAGGATGCTTTGAAGATGCTCTCTGCAGGAACAGCTCTTGCCTTGCAGTTGGTGCACAGCCAGGATGAGTATTGAAGGCAGAATACTGGCTGGTTGGAGTAATACTGTCATTTCCAATTCAGCTAAGGGGTTTGAGAAGAAATGCTCGTGGTTGGTGGCGTACTCAGGTGCTGCAGTGCACAGGGACCAGCTGCAGGGAGGCAAATGGCATTGGTAATCACATTCGAGTCAGCTGCCTCTGCCCTCCAGTCTGCTCTGAAATGGCATGTAGTCTAATTAGTTGTAGAAGGGATTTTACTGAATAGTTGTAAACGGATCTGAGGGCTTGGAATAAAATCAATCTGACTGTGGAAACTTTTCAGGATAATTATAAACTCCAACTGGCAAGAGTGTGAAAGACAGACCAAAGGACTTTTTAACAGTGGGGTAATGTGTAGCACCGCACGCCATCCTCTGCGGAAGAGAGGGAACGGGGCTGAGGGGCTGGTGTCTCACCAGTTTTTTTGAGAGGATGGATTTTTTTTTTAAGGTTGTGAGTGTTTTGCTCTTTTATAATCATCCAATCATAGGGTTGGAAGGGACCTCCAAAAGTCATCTACTGCCATGTTGCTACAACAAGCAGGGACATTTCTAACTACACCAGATTGCTCAGAGTCCCGTCAAGCCTGACCTGAATGTCTCAATGACCTCTCTAGACAATCTGTTCCAGTGATTCACCACCCTCAGACTAAAGAACTTTCCTGTAATGTTAAAGGTGCCCCAGTACCTGAAGTCCCATGGTGGAGGCCATCCAGGTGATCTGAAGGGGGAAAACCAGAGAGAGGGTTAGAGCCTGATTGTATATAAAAGTGTGCATCAACATTCTGTCTTTGCAGATTGGAATGGTTTTGGTTCAGACCTTTGCTGTCTGCCTACTGATGTGAGTGCCGACAACTGCGTCTCCTGTACAGGCTGGTCCTCACTACCCAGTGAAACTGCACCAACCACCAGCCCCACCTTGGCCTGCCGCTCAGCTCAGTGTTCCTGTTCATGGCAATGCCCCAGAACTCGACTGGAGAAAACGGCTTTTGCTTTGCTCAGACACTCAGCTTCTCCCTCCCATCTCCTTCTCCCAGTAAGGCTGGACAGACCTTTGATGCTGGGAGTAGGCAGGGGGCCTGTGGCACCCCTGCGAGCAACAGCACAACGTCCTCCGGTGTGCCCAGCCCCTTGGATTCGTGTGCTGAGCCACTCTGCTCCACCACCCCGGGAGAGGAGAAGACCCAGTTCAGCGAAGGGATTAAATACGTGTCGGCTGAAGGAGAAGAACAGGCGTGTGGCTGGGGAGGGTTCACCCCTGGGTGCTTGCAGCCCTTTAACACATCCAAGGGGGTCTTGTTCTTCCTCTGTGTGGCTGCCTTCCTGCAAGGGATGACAGTGAACGGCTTCATCAACACAGTCATCACCTCCATTGAGCGGCGCTTCGACCTTCGCAGCTACCAGAGCGGGCTCATTGCCAGCTCCTACGACATCGCGGCCTGTGTCTGCTTGACCTTCGTTAGCTATTTTGGGGGGAACGGCCACAAACCACGATGGCTGGGTTGGGGTGTCTTGATCATGGGCTTGGGCTCCCTGCTCTTTGCCTTGCCCCACTTCACTACAGGACAGTATGAGGTGCATTCGGCTGCACTGATGGGTGTCTGCGGGGAGAACCAGAGCCTGCCCTGTGCCCAGACTGCTTCGAGCCTCTCCAGGTACCGCTTTGTTTTCATGCTGGGGCAGTTCCTGCATGGGATTGGAGCCACACCGCTCTACACCCTCGGCGTCACCTATCTCGATGAAAATGTCAAGACTAACTACTCTCCTGTCTACATTGGTGAGTTGAGCCCAGCAGCTTGAACCCGTGGAGTGGGTGATGGGATGCTGAGCTGGTCCATTTGCCTTGGCACTCAATAGGCCACCTCCAGCCATTTCATGAGAAGAGCGCCTAGTGTTGTGTTCTTGATGATAGATGAGGTGGTAATTGGGGCAAAATGGATTGTTTCCAGGCAGGAACAGGAAGGGCGGGTGGGAATTTTCACTCTTGCAGCGCACACCCTGCAGATCAGGAGGTGCCTCCTGCTCTGGGCACATGCTGCCAAGAGAAGAGTCTCGACTCACTCCTATGATCACTTAGCAGATCCAAAAACTTATATTTGAGCAATTTCAAAAATCTATCAGGTTGTCTATGCTGTTGTGTTGGAAGGTTGTGCAGGGAGAGAAGGAGATTACAGCAGGATCATCAGGAAGTTCCCGAAATCACAAAACACCAGGTTGGGAATGGCCCTGGAGGCCCATCTGGTCCAATCTGTTTTGGCAAAAAAAAGCTGATGACTTTTCCACAGTAACAAACCAAACTGGTGCCATGTGGTCAGTGGGGAGCCAGTGCTGCTGCTTGTCACATCACAGCGACATCAGCGACAACCCCACTAAATCTGTTTTGCCATTGTACTCCTTTTGCTTGCCTCATGCTGTAAAAATTTCCAGGTTGGGTGTAAAAATTTCCATGGGACATGAGTATGAGAAGAAAGCTTGATAAAAGTGTCTGGGTTTGTTCTCAGTGGCCCAGGGAGTGGGATGCAAGGTGGCTGGAGCATCCTGGATCCAGTAGGGAATTGGGCTGCTGCGCTGGGAAGGGGGGGATGCTGGGCACCAGCAGGGACCTGGAGCCCTGCTGTTCCTCTAATGTGGTTTGTTTTCCCTTTCAGCTGTTTTCTACACTGCTGCAATCCTTGGGCCTGCAGTGGGTTATCTGGCAGGAGGAAAGTTTCTAAATATTTATACTGAAATTGGCAGAGAGTAAGTGGCTAAACACTAATCTTGTTCCTTTTCCTTTATAACCTTTCCTTTGGGGTTAAAAATTTATAACTAAATAAGTGAAATTACCTTGTGGCTGGGTGGAAACAAGGCTGGAAGGGTGGTTTGTGTTAGTGCTGTCACTGGAAGAAAATTGCTGATGAACCTGTCAGCTTAAATCCCCCCTCACGCTGCACTGCCCGCACTAATGGGGCTGAAGACAACGGGGGAAGGCTTTGAACCACAGAGTGGTTTAGATTGGAAGGGATCTTAAAGATGATGAGACACTGGAACAGGTTGCCCAGGGAGGTTGTGGAGGCCCCCTCCCTGGAGGTGTTCAAGGCCAGATTGGATGGGGCTCTGGGCAGCCTGGTCTGGTGAGATGTGTCACTGCCCGTGGCAGGGGATTGGAACTGGGTGATCTTTGAGGTCCCTTCCAAACCAAACCATTCTACGATTCTTCCCTGCTGCTTGGCCTCCCATTCACCCAGGCAAGGTGCTTAGTCCCGCCTTGCGTTTTAGTCTGTGTAATTTACTCTTATCTCCTTATGGGCTTCTTTGGCAGATGAATGGGTTAAAAAAGAGGAATGGGTTTCCAGGGGTTATTTCCGCCAGTTTTGTTGCAAAGGGTGGCTCTGGGATGGAACAGGGATCATAGCACCCCCCAAAGTGGCAATGGAATGGAGAGATTTGAACAATTAAGGTTGAATTAAAAGGTCTAATCTCCTGGGGTTGTGATCTTGGGTAAGGCTCGCAGTGCTGTGGAGTGGCATGAGGGGTGCTAGACATGGCATCCCCAGCAAATCACTGAGCTCTGAGGCCAGAGCTTGATTTCCTTCACTGATGTCCCCTCCATACCCCACAGCTCCTGCTGGCTTCAGAGAGAGCCACATCAAACCTGCTCTGTGTCCAGCCACTGCCTCTCTCCCTTCTGTCCTTTCGGCTTCATTTCTTACAGGATTGACATCTCCCCAGAGAGCACGCTGTGGGTGGGAGCATGGTGGATTGGCTTCCTCGGTGCTGGAGCAGCCTCCCTTCTCATCTCCATCCCCATCCTGGGCTACCCACGCAGCCTCCCAGGTATGGGGCTTGAGGGAACTGGGGTGAGACTGCACAGATCTCACAAACCCTGTGTAGCTGGAGACACGGGAGCAGAGAAAGAGATTCCAGTGTTGAAATTGTAATTCCTACCTGGATTTTACACCTATGGCTTTCCTGCTTCTTAGTTCTCTGCTCCTCCCTTGCAGCTGTTGGCAGGGGGAGGGTGTCCTGTTTCCCCCTGGAAACCCACTAGTTTGTGAGCATTCACACCCCATGTTTCACACGCTTCTTGTTCCTGTTTGCCTCTCGATTGTAGGATCGCAGCGCTATATCGCCATGAGGGTGTCAGAGGCTCATCAGCTAAAGGATGGGAGCCACAAAAGGGCATCAGATCCAGACTTTGGGAAAACAGTTAAAGATCTGCCTCGGTAAGAAATCTGCCCCATACCTGAGGTTCTGGTTTGCTTTCCAGAAGTGAGAGCAATGGGGTCAAGCCAAGCTTGAGTTCTGCAAGGATCTACCCACCTCCAAATGCAGGGATGATGGTTCCTTGCAGAGGAGGTTGCAAAGTATCTGGTCCTGTCAGTAGGTGGGGGCTCTTGGCAAAGGAGCTGAACTGGTAATTGTGCTGGGGATGATGTGGGAGAGCAGGTGACATGTGGCTGCTCTGTGGTTTTCAGAAGTTCATGTCCCTCTGTGAAGATCCACCTTTGGTCACTGAGTTTCACCAAGAATGGCTTGGTGACAGCCTTTAGGTGTCAGGAGATGAGATGAGATGCACAGGAGGCATAGTCCCCTCATTCCCTCTCCCAGAAGCATCATTTCCTCCTGCTTGCTTATGTCTAGCCCAGCTGGGTATTGTCCAGCATCTCCTTCTCTCTGTCCCCTTAGAGCTCTTCCTTTCCTCTATTTTTGTTTCTGTTAGAGCTATGGTTTGTCCTTTTAATGAGAAAAGAGAGGAAACAAAACCCTTACATCTCTGTTCCAAATCCAGAGAACAAGATATCTTCCACTGTAGCTTTCAGCTCCTGCTCTTTTATTCTTATTTTCTTCTTTTCCTTTTGCCTTTGCATCTTTCAGCCACCTTTTATGTGTAGCTGCTTCTTATCTCTTCTGCAAAGCAGTGACACAGCAGACTGCTTAATCACATGCCTGTGCCAAAGGAGGTTTTGTAGGAAACAGTTTAAGGGGATCCTAGGTGGGAATGAGTGAGTGGCCCAGATAAAATGTGCTCTTTTAACCTGGAAACATTTGCTATGGACTTTTTATGCTTTTTTGGGTTGTTGATCTGTATTTACAGAGGGCAGAGGGGTTGCTGCTGCTTTATTTACAGCCTGGGTTTAGCCAGCGTGTAGGATGTGGATGTTGCAGAGGTTTTGGGTTTCAATCGCTTTCAGAGCTCACAGGCAATAAGGGGATTTTTCCCTTTTGTATTTCTCCCAGGACTGTTCTTAGGAAGAATTTTGCATCCGTGTGTGATGGCTGCCCCATGCAAATTCAAACACTTGGCATTGCCAGGCCCCATGCCACTGCCAGCAAGGACTCCTGAGCTGTAGTAGTGGGGTTTCCTTTGTGCTGACAGAGGAGGATCCAAACAGGTGCTCAGTGCAGGAGTCGGCATCTCTGTGTTGCATCAGTGCAGATATTTACATGGGTCTGAAATTCTTGGAGACTCTGTAGGAAGTTTAGCAGGGGTTAAGGCAGTTTCTGATGAATATTACATTGACCAGATTTCAATATCGTTATTAAACAGCATTCTTGACCGGGTGCCATTTTCCAAGGTCATGGCTTATTCCTCGCACGGAAATTAAATTCAAAACCTGCATTTAAATAATGATAAGGTTATGAGTAAAACCAGCACAGACAGGGGAGCAGAAAGGGATGAAATTTGCTGGTTGATGCTTTTTTTGCTTGTTCAGATCCAAGCTCTCAACATTTCTTGGTGAAGGCTGTCCCGCAGCGGGAATGGGGGCAGTCTTCCTACTCCAGGAGCACCTTCTTTCACCTCTCATTCCTGAGGAACCCAAAGGTGGACAACTCATATCAAGCGATGCAGATTAGTCCAGACATTTGTTTGAAACTTTTTGAAACAACAGACTTTTGTATTCCCTGCTTTTGATTACTACAGGAGAAGTGGCTTAAAGGCTTGATGCTCTGGAGACTTGCATTAAAGAGGAGCTCGCATGCATGTGTGAGCTCTTGGGGACATGTGGACCAGGCTGCAGAGCAAGACCGAAGGACACTGTTGCTTTTGTTTCAGGAAGGGATGGGATGCTACATGTTTGCTCACAGCACAGCCTCCCAAAGATAAGCAGAAATCCTAACAAAAAGCAGTCCTATTCCATGCTGTTGGGTCCTTTGTAAGTGAGCTTCATGAATTGCTGCTTTTACTGTGCTGCCTGAGAGCAGGAGCTTACAGGAATGCAGCCTGTACAGCTTAATCCTCTGCCCTGGAGAGACTTCTGTCTTAATTCTGGGGTTGAAAAGGCCTGATAAAGCAGCCTTTTCCTTTCTCTGGTTCCATACGATTGGTCTCATGAACTAACCCCTGCTGTCAGTGCAGGGGGATTCAGGCAGGAGACACATGGAGCTGTGCCAGGAGAGAAGGCTTTGTCCTAGTGAGCTACAGGGTGGAGTTTGGGAGGATCACTGTCATCTTCAACAGGAGAAGCAATGGTCAGTATTTCATCCATCCCTCTTGGAGTAGCTGGCATGATGGGGCTTTGCTTTGTCTCATGGCTCTACTAAAGGGAGGTTGGTTTGCATCCTGAGGGACCTACGTGCTGCCCTGTTCCTTTATGCTGGTGACAGTAGGTGTCACTTTGTGCTGGGAGAAGACTCCATTCACAGGCTCTAAGACTGCATCATAAATACCTGTCTGTCATTAATGCCTCATTAGCCTGTAGCCTACTCTGTCCCAGTCTGGGGTTTCCTGGGCATGCAGGTGTTCCTCAGAGGAACAAGTAGGTTCAGGTGGTCCCAGCTCACTCAGCAGGACCATTACCTGAGGAAGCAGTGTGCACCTGGATCAGTAAATCCATGCAAGGTCAGGCTTTTACAGACAGTGAGATTCTTTCCTTGGCCGTGCTGACCATACTGAAATCCCTTCAGCTGCAGCGAGTGAGAACAGTCAAGACTGCTCAGGAGTTAGGTGTTTCTGGGTGTGGAAAAAATCCTTCTGACAATGCTGGAAAGTTTTGTGTTGACTTTGGTAAGGCAACACTTTGTTATGCTATAGCTCCTCATGGCTACATCGTCTGTTTACAAACATGTTATGTTACCTGAGCAAATCCTTACTCCTAGTGCTGAAAGGACTTCATCTGCATTTTCCTACTTGCAAGTTTAACCCGAAGCATTTGGCCACAGGCACAGTGATGCTAGTGCCAGGGATCAGCTCCTCTCTTTTCTCTTGAGCTGTAACGGGGTGAGGGCACTGTACCGTTTCTGCCTCATGCGAAGTGTCTTCTCACCGAGAGACGAAGCTTTGTGCAAATCAAAAATAGTGCTCCTGGAAGATTGTGCCGTGAATTCAGCTAATCCCAAGAGCTAGGCAGTGGTTGGTGTAAATCCCCCTGTAATCAAGGTGTAAGAATGTGGTATTTCTGTCTTTCAGCTCCTTCGTTCTCTTGGTATAGTGAAATTCTTCACTTCATGTGGGTAAGGTTGCATAAATCTGATGCTGAGCCTCACACTGTTGTCTTACAGCAGGTCTTCTGTGATTTCATGTTTCTTCTGTAGCAGTCAGTGGTGACTGTGCCTTTCAGTTCAGTGAACAGCCCCGGTGCTGCCGTCGCTGTGGGGTGATGTGCTTGTACCTGTCTCAGAAATGGGACGATCTGTGGTTCTGGTCCCGGTCAGGCTTGGGGAATGTCATGCAGCAGAATCCCCAGCTTGTTACAAAACACTCCTTGCAAAGCACTGTCAACCCTCTTAGTCCAATATCCAAGAGAGTGAGAGATAATTGAGTCCATCCTTTATGCCTGAGGGCTTTTCTCTGTCTCGGAGATGGAATCGTTGCTGGATCATCTTCCTGCATATAAATGACAAGTGGCAATTTTTCAGGCATATCTGTGGTTCTCTGCTAAATCCTGGTGGGTCAAGAAGAAAATCTGTTTGCTCAACTTACACGTTAAGTTTAACGTAAAAATGCACTTGGATTGTGGGAGAAAGATTGCCTTCTGCTTTCCAGTGGGGTATGAGGTGTCTTGGAGGTGCTTCTTCCATATAGAAAGGCTTGCATGGTATTTCCTCTGATCTGCAGAACGTCCCTGGTTATCAGAGATTGGTATTCCATGAGGATGTGGGTGTGCAAGAGCGGCATGTGCAGACGTGAGGATGTATCGCACCTTTGTTCCTTGCTCTTGGATGAGCTGGGACTCCCAAGAAACTGCCATGAGGGACTAGTAAAACCTTGAAATGATTGAGGTTTGGTGAGGAGTAGTGTGCTGGGAATGGAAATACTCAGCATGGTCCTAAGTGTTGGGGAATTGCAGCTGAACTCATCCAGAATGAGGTTGTGGACACCCTCGGTGTGAATGATACCACACACACACACACTGCTGGTGTTGTCCAACCCCTACTTCAAACATGCACATGAGATTAAAGACCCATCTGGTGCCCTCATAAGATCCACAGAGAAGAATCCCAGGTTATCCTGTCCTGTTCTAGGTGCTGAGTTGACATTCTGCAGATTCCCTTGACATTAATAGCCAATGGGGCTATAAAAGACATCCAGGATAAGCAGATCTGTGAGGCTCCTGAAGATAGTCAGGAACTGGCATGTTCCCAGTAGGAACAAGAGTCAGAGCAAGTTGGCACATGAGAGACATTATATAAAAAGACACATTTTAAGGACAAACTGTTGATTCTCACCACTGTAGAGTCTCACCTGCAATGGGGGGCATCTCCTCCAGAGCACCAACATCTACCATGTGCAGGTACACAGGGAGAGGTGAGGATTCTTCACCGTGAGAGTGCTGAGGCACTGGGACAGGTTGCCCAGGGAGGTTGTGGCTCCATCCCTGGAAGTGTTCAGTTCCACGTTGGATGGGGTGCTGAGCAAACTGATCTAGTTGCAGATGTTCCTGCTCTCTAGCAAGGGGGTTGGAACTAGATGATCTTCAAGGTCCCTTCAGCCTAAACCATTCTATGAGATCCTCTGAAACCAAAATGTGCCACAGTAATTAAATTCAAGTGTGTTTGTCCTTCCCAGATCAGTACTACTGCTTCTGAAGAACCCCACTTTCATCTTCCTCTGCTTAGCTGGAGCAACTGAAGCCACCCTCGTTGCTGGGATGTCCACGTTTGGACCCAAGTTCTTGGAGTCTCAGTTCAGTTTAAATGCCTCTGCAGCTGCCACCGTTTTTGGTAAGAGACCCAGGTTTTTGCAATGTTTTCTCCTTTTGCCTACTGATGTAAGAGCTCTGCAGCTCTTCTAGAGTGGGGACAGGCACTCTTTGCAGTTCATTTACAGAGCAGTTACTGTGTTCTACTAGATAGGATTGTTCCCCATCAGCACATCTTGGGCACCTCAATACAAGATGGACATTGAGGTGTTGGAGCACATCCAAAGAGGAGCAACAAAGCTGGTGAAGACTCTGGAGGACAGAACTGACGGAGTAGTGGCTGAGGGAACTGGGGTTGTTTAGTCTGGAGAAAAGGAGGTTGAGGGGAGAGACCTTATTGCTCTTTACGGGTACCTGAAAGGAGGTTGTAGAGAGGGTGGGGGTCAGTCTCCTCTCCCAAGTCACTAGCGATAAGAGAAGTGGAAACAGCCTAAAGCTGTGCCAGGGGTGGGTTAGGTTGGACATAACGAAAAATTTCTTCTGTGACACAGTGGTCAGGGTTTGGAACAGACTGCTCAGAAGTGGAGGGTGGAATTGCTGGCCCTGGAGGGGTTCAAAAAATGAGTAGATGTGGCCCCAGGAAACAGGGTTTAGTGGGCAGGGTGGGGTTGAGTTGATGATTGGACTGGATGATGTTGTAGGTCTCTTTCGACCTTAATGATGCTATGATCTGAACCAGGGACATTTTCAGAGCTGTATCTATTGTTATCAGGAGGAAACATGTCAGTTCTGTAGCCATCTGTTACCCTCTAGAGGAAGGCAAAATAACTGTAGCCTGTTCCTGTTAGAGCAGGACCAAAAGACATCAACTGAAGGTTTTCTCTGTTGAAGAAGGTCTGAACTGGAGGACTGATTTTGTCAGTCAGGAGATCCTCACTTAGCTGCCATATCATATGCTGAGGAAGTGATGGTCAACAAGCATGATGTGCTCCTCAGAGAGTCTGTTTTATGATTTCTGGGTATGAAAAGCTCCTTTACCAGGCTCAGGCCACCTTACCTGAGCCATTACAGAGAACCCACCTACTGCAGCAAAGTCCACTGAGCTCCCTCCCAGAGCCATGAGCAGCCAAGGGGTTATTCTCACGCAGAAACGCTGCAGTTAATGTATTCAGACAGGAAAAGTCCTTGCTGACATTTCCAAATTTATTTGTGGGGTCGGGTTGCTTCTTTTTGCATTTTTTCAGGTTTTCTGGTGGTGCCAGCCGGAGGCGGGGGCACATTCCTGGGAGGATTCCTCGTGAATAAATTTAAACTGCGCTGTTCAGGAATCATCAAGCTGTGTTTGCTTTGCACTGTGTTGAGTCTGCTAGCGATCTTCGTCTTTTTTATTCACTGCCCCAACGTGCCCATGGCAGGAGTGACCCAGATGTACGAGGGAAGGTAATGACCCTCTACCCCTCTGTCTTGTTCTTGGTGGCCCCGGTCGGAGTAGAATTAGAACTGCAAGACACGGTGCGGGTTGGTTGTAGCCATGTGTTTGTGCGGGTGAGGGAAAGCGATGGCCATTCAGTCTTACAGGCTCAGGGTGAGACTGACAGTATATTCTATGATTCTATGATATCCTACTATTTGCATCTAACTGGAGTTTATAGAAGAGGCTTCCTCTTTTTTAGTGGAGAAGGGGGGTTCAGCGGCACCAGAGTATGAGGCAACTCTCCAGTTGCCTTTACAGGGTTCCCCATCTCTATCCAGTGAGATAAACTGGATTAAAAGTGGGAATCTCCTCCAAATGGAGGTGTCTCCCTATGACTTGGTCACTTAAACTCCCTTGATAGCTATGGGAAAGAGACAGCTCCAGGGCACAATTCCTGCTTGTGGTTAAAGCTGGGTGAGATTAAACCGTTCTCAAATCTGGCTTCATGCTATTTGAAGATCCACGACATCTCTTGCTGTCCCACTTTCTCTTGGTCTACCCACTTTGTCTGGGAAATGCCGTTCACTGTCTCCTCCCTGACTGCTCCTGTGTTTCCCTTAGTGTTTTGCCTGGTGGCCACCTAAACCTGACAGCAGCGTGCAACGCCAACTGTGGCTGCCTGCAGGAGATCTACAGCCCTGTCTGCGGCAGCGATGACGTTATGTATTACTCTCCCTGTCATGCCGGGTGCAAAGAAATGTCTGCAAGCCTCAGGAATGGCAAGAAGGTAGGTCTGAAGAACTGTGTATTCATCAGGTGGTGGCACATCTTCTCTGGAGTGTTTCGACTGCCTCTGCAGAAGTGGCAATGGATGTAGTTCAGTGCTTTTCTTGCCTTGCTTTTGTCAATGTGTGCAACTCATTTTGCTTTGCTCTAGTTCAAACTGTGCTGCAATCCATGATAAATCACCCAGTCAGGCAGGGAGCTCGGTAGGCACCTAATTCCTGCCCCAATTCTTATTTGGGTCTCCAGAGAACATGATGCACCTGCTCATCCTTCCAGTGTGTCACTCACAGAGACAAAGGCTTGAGAGTGGTGGTAATGACATTCAGCATTCAAGGGCTGCCTGGCAACATTAATTTCTCTTATTTAATAACCTGTTTTGAAACAGAGGTGTGTCGAGAATGCAGCTTGATTTCAGCTTTGCTCTGCTCTGGGCATGAAACCAGTCGTTTTCTGCCCTCCCTCAATAGCCTTTTTAAAGCTTTCACTCTCTCTAACCCCTCCTGACAAACCACCCGCTGGCCTTTCTTTCCCAGGTCTATCATGAGTGTAGCTGCATTAAGAAAACCTTCCTGCCTGGTCCTGGCGAAGCAGAGGCAGGGAAATGCAGCTCATCTTGTGCAAAAAGATCCCTGATCCTGTTCTTCATGTTCATGGTGATTCTCTTCACCTTCCTGAGCAGTATTCCTGCCCTGACTGCCACTCTGCGGTGAGCACAGGACCTCCTCATCCTCTGCTAGTGCTTCAAGAAGTCCCGATACCCACCTTTGTGCCTTGTACTGCTGGCTCAAGCCATGGGGACCTGGTGATGGGCTCCAACCTCCCTTCCCTTTCTATCTGGGGCACAAATGTTATCATTGGCAGTTCTATCCTTTGGCAAGGGACACCTGTGTGTGCATCCCAGTGTGCAGTGGTGATGTGGGAATGTTGCACTGGGGTGACTCTGGATCTCCAGAGGCGATGGACGCCCCAGCTGTCGCGGGTTGCGGGTTGGTGATGCACAGCCTGGCAGCATTTTTCAACAATCCCCTTATGTTCCCCAGGTGTGTTTCTGACAGGCAGAGGTCGTTCGCACTCGGGATCCAGTGGATTGTAGTCCGAACACTAGGTATGGAACAGAGTGGGTTTGTGTGCTGGTGTAGCCCATTGGCTTTGTGGAGGGCGTGCCAAGACCTTAGCTAAGGATAAACACATTGGGTTTGAAAAGAAGAGGGTAGAACATGTGCTGTCAAAAAGACAGTGCTTTTACTGTTTGCTGTCACTCAAGAAAATCTCATTTCCTTTGCTCATGATTTGCAAACTGCAGGACTGTTCTGTGACACCTTGCAGATGGGGTAGAGGAGCAATGTCCTGGCAATGTATCCTTGTTTTAAGACAAAAAGAGGAGAGACGTTGAGGGTACTGTGTATGTCATGGAGTCATACGGTTGGAAGGGACTTCCAAAGGTCATCTAGTCCAACACCCCTGCAACAAGCAGGGCCATCTCTAACTAGAACAGATTGCCCAAAGCCCCACCCAGCCTGACATTTGGCCTCCACCACCTCTCTAGGCAGCCTGTTCCAGGGATCCCCCACCCTCCGATTAAAGAACTTTTTCCTGAGTCTTTTGACTCTTGTGCAACACGTAGGTCCGAATGGTCAAAAAACCCACTGGACTCTCAGGTCTTGAAATTCAGTGTGTTCTGGATGCCTTGAGGCTGCTAATGGTTCGGGATGAGTTTGATAATCAAAGCAGCAGCAAAACCTGATGCTTTTCTGCAAAATCTTCACAAGGCTGGTGCTGCCCAAACTGAAGGTCAACTCTTTCTTCCCACAGGAGGCATCCCTGGTCCCATTGCCTTCGGGTCCATGATTGACAAATCCTGCCTGGTCTGGCAGGACCAGTGTGGTGAGCAGGGATCTTGCTACGTTTACCAGAACTCAGCCATGAGCCAATACACCCTCATCGCTGGACTGGTCTACAAGGTGATGCTGCTTAACTTCACTCTGATAAAGTTAGCAGCTCTTTAAGAGTCAGAGGTTTGCTCTGGGAGAGAATTTATCAAGTTTGGGTTGTCCTGATCTGCTCTTCTTGGCCCAGGTTAGACTTTCACACCAAAAATGTTCTCAGGGCAGGTAAAAGCTCCTTTTGCTTCTTACCAGGTGATGGTGCTCCAGGCACCATCCTTCCCTTGAATTTCCATTCCTTGCCAGGGTTACAGCTTCTCTTGCACTGTATGAAATATCTCCTGTTCTCCCAGCACTTACAGAAGTGATTTTTTTACTGGAAATGGTGTAAAATACATAACTGCAGCATGTTAGTGCGAGTGAGGGAAGGCGCTGTCGGCAGGCTGTAAATAACCATTCCCTGATGCCTCCTAGAAAATAAGAGAGCTTAGCAATGTGATTCTTATTTATTAGCTGAAAACCATCATTTTAACTGCTCCCAAGCAAGCACTTGCCCTCAATAGTAGTGTTTAGGAGTTGTTGTGATAAAGAGGCTTTCAAAAGCCTTTCAGCAAATGGCTCGAGCGCAGCGCTGTGCTCCACATGGGGCTGAGCAGCTTCCCAAATTCTCACTGTCCCATTGCTGTGGGACTGGCTACATTCAGAGTTTTACTCCCTCCAGCTCTGTGCGCTGAATTAGGGGTGACCTGGCAGTGCTGGTTTGAGGGTTGAAGGTTGGACTTGATGAAGAGCAAAAAGTCTCTTCCAATCAAAGAGATTTTGTGATTCTGGTCTGCTGTCCTACAGCATCAGCAATGGTTGGACTCAGTGATCTTAAAGGTCTTTTCCAACCTTCCCAACAAATGCCATCCCAGATGAATGCTAGGCAGTTGTTTTTGGTGGGAGTAGAGAATAACAGGATGTCTTTATGGCTGCAGGTGCTTGGAACAATCTTCTTCCTAGTCTCCTGTTTACTCTACAAACCCCCACCAGCAGAGTCAGTGCCAGGCAGCTTGGACACATCTGAAAACAGCAACCGTGACCTCCAGGAGCGCAAACCTGCCCTGCCAGCTCAAGGGGACATATAGCTCTGTATGTGTGCAAGTGACTTTCTCAGTCTCAAAACTCCAGTGAGAAGACATTATGCAGTACCTACAGGGGTTTTTAAATAAATAGTAATATTATCACTGTTTTTAGTTCAGGATAAATAATTTAATGAATGATTGGTGCACTCGTCATTTCCTCAATAGCAGAAGCACATCTCAAATCGTGCGCTGATGCCACAATGCAGTTATTTGAAGAAAGGGCTACATAGCTTTATTTTCTGAGACAAGCAAGGACTGCATTCTCCACTCGTGGAAATCAGCACCAGTAACTCCAATGGAGCATGTGGGATTTAAACCACCAGAGCATCTGGGTCCAAATATCTCAGTTTTAAAGCCAACTGTAGCAAAACTTCTGTTGAGACTTTGTAAGCCTGAGAAGAGCCCTGATGTCCTCCCGTCTGCTTCGCTAAGAGGATGCCTGGCCCTAAAACTACTGTAAGCAGAGCTGGCGGCCCCAGCGGTGTCCTCCTCCTTCCCATGATGCACGACATTGCTCATTTTGTTGGGCAGGTTGTCAGGTTATGCAAACAGGTAGTGGTGTGCGGTGGGAGGTGGGTCTGGGGGGAGATTCGTCTAGCAAATCCATCCATACACTGCAGGCAGCCATCACCAAGAGCTGCTGAGCGCCACACGTTCACCGCCTCACCTCGATGCAGGGTTTGCACCATGGTGACACCTCATTGTTCTGTCTCTTGTTGTCTAAAGCTGATGCCTTTTGTACAAAACTTGAATTTCTTGCTGTTTGTTGGGGCGGGAGGATGTTAGATACAGACTATGCAATGCTTCTCCGTAGGTCTTCTGTAAGGACATTGAGTTTGGGTTGAAGAGAGATGGCAGCGTGAATTGAAGTTGCCTCTGGACCACAAGCTTAAAGGGTAGCTTGCCCTGACTGCCTTGTGGACAGGGTATGCTGATTGTAACTGCATGTAGAGAGGGCAGCGTTCCCAAAATAACCTTTGAATGTGCACTTCAGTATTGGCCAGGAGCTTTCTGAGGGGGAGAAGCGGGGCTTGGGCAGGTGTATGTCTAGCTTCCCTCTCGGCCCTGGTCAGGTGAGGTTAGTGCTTAGTCTGCCTGTATTTGCACAGCCACACAATCCAGGTACAGCTCCAGGGTAGAGCTGTGGCAGCCCCTGGAGTCCTACACTGTATAAACCACGGGGACAGGACCTACATTCCTGAGCTGCAAAACTGGTGCTTTTGTGCCAGCTGCTACTTAGAATTCCTTTTTAGATGCTTTTGTATATTTTGTGTATTTATGCTTTCAGAAATGGATGTGGGACAGGTGTTTATTTCCTTCAGTAGCGAAGGACTGTCCCAGAGTGAAGGTGAAGCTGCTGTTGTTACAGACAGGATGGTAGCGCTCAGAGCATGGCTGATCTTCTGGTCAAGGGTTGTCAAGAAAGCAGCTTCTGCCATTCCACCAAAGCAAACCTTCCCATTTCCAAAGCCCTGGTATGTCCCAGTCTCTGCCAAGCACTTGGAAAAACTTGAGCATCTCCAGTAATTCTGGGAAAACTGGAAATGCTGAGGGTGGGCTGGTAGGTGGCTTTTGGCTGCTGGAATGCAGTCAGCTGCTGCAGCTTTGATGGGACACAATATTCAGGAGAGCCCTGTTGTTCCAGGGAGGCAGGATTAGACTCCTTGATGCAGGAGTTAACCCCAACACTACCCAAACACCAAAGGCTTCTTCACAATCTCTGCCTGGGTTTGCAGTCACCTGCAAACACGAGCCTGTCTCCAGGCCTTGCCCAGTGGTTGTCCTACCCAGCTTTCAGACACTGGGTACAAGCAGGGATCTTCCATGGGGAAAATGCATGAATGTATTTTGGGAACATATTTTATGTATGATGTATTTATGAAAGGTAGAAGTTCTTCTTAATATCTATATATATATATATAGATATTGCAATGCAATTGTAGTGTTTATAAAATGAGCTTTATCTGAGCGTGTTTCCAGAGCAAAAAAATAGCTCTTGGGATTCTGGGCATTTCTTTTGTTGCCGTGGGACTGGTAAGTCATGGATTTCAGTAAGCAGCAACAGGGCGTTCCTGTTCCATAAACAGGTTACGTGGGTGTACTGGTAACTTAAAATATTTGAAAGTGTGTTTCTCAGTCTCATGTGAAGACTTATATTGCTATAAAAGCATTGAAATATAATCAGTATTTCGCAGGTGCCTGTGTATGTGTTTTGCGTCCTCTGTCAGCAGCTCTTCTTGGCAGGGGTGGGCTGGGTGTGTGTGGTGTCTCCAAGGAGGAGAGTTTGGGTTTAGGTTTGTGCTTAAATTGTAGGGTTATTAAAGCCCTTTGTGGATACAGGAGCTGCAGCAGCATTGTCTGTCTGGAGGGACAGTGGTGATGCCAAGCCCCTGTGGGTTGATGTCTGCTACTGGCTTACCCTTCCTTGAGACAAAGGATAATTCCTTTTGAAGGCAGGATGAGGTGTTCGGTTGCTGGGGAAGAATAATGAAGAGGGCAAGGCTGTACCTTTGCTGCCCTCCTCCAACTGCCAACCAACCCTGCGAAGCCAGACCTATGCTGCCTGAGACCAAAGTCCCATGTCGCCTAGGATTTGCTTAAGGGGTGATTCATGCAGTTATAGAGCACAAACAAACAGCAGTGGCTATTGAGAAAAAGCCACAGGGAAGTCAAGCAAATGAGCACCCAGAAGGGAGTCCAAGCAGGAAGAGCTGAGCATTCTGTACAGTAGACACAACCCCAGACAGTCAGCCCCTTTTCTCCGGTGAAGAGTTTGGTTGGAAACTTCCTGGAGATTTTAAAATGACAGTAAATTAAAGCTTTGGATGGGACACACGGTTGGTTCTGCAGAACTTCCTCCCCTTTTTCTGCTGCCATGGCCTCTCTTCTACACCTGGATGTGCAGAAGAGCATGTCCCCGTTACCCCTCTACATCCTCTACAGCCCAACCTTCCTTCTTCCCATAGACAAGAAATTCACTTTTAATACTTTGATTTATGTAATTCAGGAAGGCAAAAAGCCAGCAACAACAGGTTGGCAGGGTTTGATTGCATCAAAAAAACCCAACAGCCTTTTTTTAGAGGTGCCAGACTCTTGTCCTGACGTGGCCCATGCCTGCGGGTCCGGGTTTTGTGTGGGGACGGTGGCCTGTGCCACTAGATGGAGACACAGCTCGGAGCAGCGGGGCTGAGAGCACGTTCCTGGCGCTTGGTGGAGAGACGGCAGCAGAGCAGCTGCCCAGTACGACTTTGCACCTGCAGACCCGCAGATACATTTTATAGATCTATGAGGTCCGCTTTTAGCCTCTAGAATCAGATCTTTCCAGGGAAAACGAGTGTCATCTGGAATCAGAACGGGATGCGACGTGGGAGGATTCAAAAGGACAGGCTGAATTATTTTTACGAAGCTGAAAAATTCTTACTGGCAGCTTTTCCTTCCCAAGGTGGAGCAGAGGGCTCGGGGCTGTCACTCCAAAGGCAGTTTTTCTGGTTTCCCTGCTTGGCTTTTATTTCCCCAAAAGTGATCAGTCCAGAGATCAGATCCTTCCCCTTCACTGTCAGAGCTCTGGGTGGTGGAGCTGCTGTGGTTTTTGGAAAACATGTTGTGCAAAGAGCTAAGAACTGGCCGTGTAGGGGGAGTAAAGGCTGTGATGGAGCACGGTGAGGCTGTCCATGTCCTGCCACAAGCTGGCAGAGGGGTGTATGGTGGCACCAGAGCAACGTGGGTGATGCGAAGAGGGATTAATGGGTGATCTCTCCACTGTTCCTCCTCACAGCATTTTTTTTCTTGGCTACACAAGACCAAGCTGTTCATTCTGCTCATGCAGGGTGAGACTTTGGTGCCTGGCTCTCCTCTCAGGACTGGACTCACATTGGCTGGACTCAGCTAAGTGATACAGAGGGAAGAACAGATTTCAAAAAGTAATTAAATTGCAGAAGGGCAAAATCTTTCCTTCCATACCCACAGGAGACCCTTGTTTGTGTTCATTGAGCAGAAGCCTGCCTTTTTCTGCAGTTGTGAAGACCAACAGTGACCCCAGGATGCTCTGGGCCAGCTGAACTCAGTCAAAAACCTTTTGTTGAGCCCAGTGGACTCTGCAGCAGGCTCATAAATAATAATTTATCTGACTTGCTTTACAATCAGCAGCAGTAAAGGAGAGGAAATGTGTGCGTTTTACTAGTGGGGGCAGACTCAGCCTAGCAACCCAGGTACCAGTATAGGTTGAGGACTGCCCTGTTGGACAGTAGCATAGGAGAAAGGGACCTGATGGTCCTGGTGGACAGCAGGATGACCATGAGCCAGCATTGTGCCCTTGTGGCCAAGAAGGCCAGTGGCATCCTGGGGTGGATTAGAAGGGAGTTGGCTAGTAGATCAAGATAGGTTCTCCTCCCCCTCTACTCTGCACTGGTGAGACCACATCTGGAGTGGGCCCCTCAGTTCCACAAGGACACAGAACTGTTGGAGAGAGTCCAGCATAGAGCCACAAAGGTAGTGAAGGTATACTGACCTCCACACAGCAACTGTAGAAGATGAAAATGGGACTGTTCTGCTCCTTCTAACAAGGCACCATGTTTCTTCTCCATCTGGGGACCCTCCATCTGATTTCCTAGAGACAAACAGAAGATGAAATCTCACATTCAGTTACAATTAAGTTACATCTCACCTGCTTCATCACTAAGAAACACTCTATCAGTAAATAGGGGGCCCTGAGAAACCTAAAAGTATGTACAATGGGATGAGCCCACCAAAAGCTCTCATTACAGACCTGTCCTGGGGGCAGGGGGCAGAAACAGAGGTACTATCAAATTAATATGGTTGTGTGTCAGTGAAACACGAGTGCACCAGTAACTATAGAAACTGCAGCTCTAGACGTGGATGTTTGACATATTAATGTGCCCTGGTTCAGTCGGCTCTGATGCAAAATAACATGAGCTCTTACTATTCTGGCAATCCAGCTTAAAAGTATAAAACTCAGTTCCAAGCGGAGCAGTGCTTTGAAAGTCGATGGAATTACAGACAAATTCCACCTCAGCAGAGGTAGGAATTAGAAACCCTGAGCTCTCCCAGCCTTCATGGCCTTGCAGATAAAACCTGCCCAGTAGCTGTCACCTAAGCAGTATCTGCTGTAATAGGGAAAGCAAACTGCCCTTCCTTCCTAGAGCTGGGTTTGGGAGGAGCAGGCACTGGTTTTTGTTTTATTGTTGGAAATAGAAAGGGGTTCAGCCTGATGCACCAGAAACAGGTGGATTATTAACTTAACCTGGGCTAAAGAAACCCAGCCTGGGACTTCCTGATGCTCAGTTAGTTTTTCCTTAACCACATGTTAGAGCTTTATTTTCCTTTTATTTTACTTTAAAAAAAAATAATAATCCACAGTTCCCAGACAGCAGGCTGGGAAGTTTAACTGGTTTTGTCCAACCCGTTTAAGGCTTCATTTGGATCTGCTCCAGGAAGATTCCCTCATGCAAACATGAAATGTTGTCGTGTATTTCTTCCCATTTCTCTCTCCACTGGGCACTAAGCACTGAATTACCTGCATCTACCTACATCAGATAATGCGGAAGAAAACTGATGAAGCACCAGGACAGTTTAACAATGTCCCTCAGGGTCAGAATTATCCTAGAGCTGAGATAATTTCTGGTATCTTGTCTGCTTCTTGTCCTGCTCTGGATCAAGTGATGCTCCTCTTCTCTTGGAAATAAGCCTCATCTCATTTTTTCACAGCCCTATTAGCACTGAGATCTTGGTAGCTCTACGTGGGATGGCTTATGGGGATGCCCACCTGGGTTTTAGATTCCTTGTGAATCCTACAAATACTCAAGAAGCAGGGGAGCATCTGGTCCTCCCAAGGATTCACCTAAGCAATGTGCTCTAGCTTTGTGGGCTCTGGGACTTGGGGAAGTCCATGCTGGAGCCCAGGGCAGATTGACTGGCTGCTGAACCTTTGCCTTCAGCTCAACAACTGAAACACTTTCCACAACCCCCTTGTAATGCTCTCCTGCCTGTCCCCAGGGTGGGCACAGGGGGCTCTGGGTGTGGGCAGGATCCAGCTGCTCTCAGCGCTGGGGTGGTGCCTGGGGAATTATACCCCACTGGATCATCCCAGAGCCAGCTGGATGATGCTCCTTGGGAGGCACACGCTGGAAACCTGGAAGGAGGAGAAAAAAAAACCCACAAAAAAGGAAAAAGGTGGTTGTAGTCATGTTTTGCTAATCTAATTAGGCAAAAGAAACATCACTAATGCTCTGCATGTCTAATTGATTACCATTCCCACTAAGCACACGGTTACTCTCATTAGCAAAGTGCCAGAGCTGCAAACACCCCTTTGCCTGAAGCTGCAAATATGTTGGGTATCTGGAAGGCGAATCTCACGTCTGTCTTTGCACAATACTCTGCATTTTTATGTGACTGTTAGTGATGAGGGGAAGGGAGGAGAGAAAAGTCCTAGAACGGCAGGGGTTGTTATTTCTTGTGCCTCGTTAGCGATGGGAGGGAGAAAGGTTTTTCCTTTTTTTTCCCTTCTCCCATACAACAGTAAAGATTTTCCACTCTGCACTGGGAAAAAAAATATTCATCTCTGGGGCACCGGTGAGCTGCAAACCTGGAGCCACACAACTCATTTTCCTCAAAATTTCTCAGATTGCTGAGTTTTCATTTTGCGTTTCTTTTCTACTTCATTCTTTAGTTTTATAAATAACTAACCACAAGTTCATTTGGTGCCTAGACCAGGCATTTGCAGATCATCAAAGGGTAAATGTGAAAAGATTTATGTGTCTTGCTGAGGTGCCAGCCTGACCTCCTCCCACTGACAGAGCACTGGGTATTCCTGGGATGTGACTCTTCTTGGGCAAAGGCATCAACATGAATTTCTGCTGTAAGATGAGATAACCCATGTCCTAGGAATGACCCCCTCCCCCTTTTTCTTTCTCTGTGACTATGGAGATAATGGTTCACATACAGATTTCCACAGAGCATGGAGCTAATCTTCTCATGAAATAATGTTGCAGCGCCACTGGGTACCTCTTCTGCCTTTGAATGGAGAGCACTGATGTCATCTCACCACATCCCACTCTATCCCACGATTTATTTAGAGCCTGTGCCAGCAGAAGCAGCAGCCCTTGCCATCCCTTTTGTCCATATCCTTGTCCCCAAATACATCTGAGCCCCTCTAGGGCTTATGGGCAGCAGATCAATCAGCTTGGTACCCCTGCTCTCTGATCATCACCCCAGTATTTCTTCCTTGATGTCACGTCCACCATCACTTTAATGGATGCCAAATGCCCAGGTGAACAGCTGCGAATTAAAGCTGACACATGGATGAATCTCACAACAAGGTGAAAGGACCAAGGCTGGCCAGGTGCCCCTACCATAGCCAAGGGCATTTCCAAGTTGGCCTCCGTGTTTGCTGCCAAGAAGAACCTTTAGCTCCACTGCTGGTTGCGCACCAGCAAGCGCTGAGCAGTGGGGACACAGGCCATCCCAGACCTTGATGGGAGGGATGGCCCCCATCCAGAAAGGAAGGCTGGGCTCTTGAGAAGTTCTGGAGGGGCCTTAACAGCCCTGAGTGACACCCCCCACCATGGTGCACCTCCCAGTACAAAAGCAGGGCCTGTTTGCAGAGAGAGCTGGGAGCCTGTCTGTGGGTGGGTGCACCTTGCACGACTTCTCTGATATTGGAAGGACACTCCTCACTATCTCTGGCAATCAGAGCTTCCAGCAACAGCAGGACAGGATGGATGTGTCCAGGGTGAGTGACTGGGTTCTGCATTTCTCAGGTATGGGAACACCTCGTGGGCTGTGGTGGGACATGGGCTGTGGTTGATTTCTCTTCGATTGAGTTTTTGGGGCACTTTTCCCTCTGTTGTGCCTGCAGTAGCAGGTCTATTGTTTCATTTGCTTCCTCCATTGCCAGCCATGCCATTTCATATTTGTGCCCTTTAGAGATAAATAACAAAATCTACCTGTTTTCTGCTGATGGCTGCATCCCTTTGGTTTGGGTATGGGGCTGGCAAAACACCAGCTGAAGGAGTAATTAGCAGCAGGTGTCCCATAGGCTCTCTCTACCTCCAGCAGGCTCTGCCTTGCCAGTGCTGGGGCTATGTCACCCCGTGAAGGCTTTGTCACAGCCCTTTTGGCCTTTGCAGGGCCTGACACACTGGCCAGAGCCATTTCCCTGCCTTCAGCAGCTGCTCGTGGCATAGGAATTTAAAGGAATTTAGTTCATCCAGTTGTTCCTTTTGCAAGGGACACAATGCAAATTCTCATCACACTTTTCCTTATCCTCATCCTAGCAGCAGGATAAGAGAGGTTATAAAAACATTCAGAGATCTGGAAGCTCTTAAGGAAATTCTTTATAGATAAGTTTAATGTAAGGTGGGTCTAAACTTGCAGGTGGACACCTGGAGAGGCTGGTTTTGGGGACCACTTTGCCCTGTTACCCAGAGGACTGCAGCTGGATCCACCTGTCCCAGTATTTCCTAGCAACAGGACAGTTTACAAGTTACAATTGGCCCATCCAAGCCCAGTCAGGGCAAATAAAAGCCCAGGGCAAAGCCAGCAATATGAAAATCTCTAATTGTGTCACTTGACTTCCCAGGCTGCCTTCCTCCCCAGGAAGGGTGATAAATCCCGTGTGAATCTGGGTCAGGCAGGGATGCTGACAGACAAGCAGTGCAGAGGGGGTGTCCTTCAGCTGTTGCTCGCAGCCAGCCCCTTCAGGCTGTGAAAAATGGTTTTATTCCTCAGGAATGTATTTTGAAAACACTGCAGAACAGCCTGATGCACCCAGTCAAGGTTTGTTCTCACTTCCTCTGTAACCACTGTTGAGTTTTCCTTTTCAGGGAGGGGGGCGAAGTGACTTCCAAGACTCATTTGCAAATAACTGGATTAATTTTGTCTTCACAGCCTCTCAGGGGAAGCAGTGGAAAAGGCACCAGAGCTGGGCATGTTGTGACCTGGTTCATAGATAAACTGCTTGATGGATCCACTTTCCTGACCACTGCTATTTTAGTTCAGGGTGACTTTATTTATTCCTTTTGATTTTGTACAATTCCTCCTCAACACCCACCTACCTGGCATCACCCTGCTTTTGATTCCAGCAGGAGAAAGAATCCAAAGGCTCAGCAGGTTAAAGGAAGTTCCTAATGCAGATGCTGCCCCATACTGCTGCGTGAGGCTCAAGTTTACTCTTTCACTTTTCTGTCTTCTCACTCTTGAAGAGATGGAGCTCAACCCACTGAAATCCGGAGCTGGGGAAACAGTTTTCCTACCTGGAAAAGAAGTGTAGTTAGCCCTTAGGAGATGGGGACTGATGAGTTTCAAGCAGCAGCTTTGGGAGGTACTTTATTAACCCTATTCTCCTGAGCAGCTGCTCTGGGGGGCTCTCCCATCCCCATCTTCTCTGCCACCTCTCCACAGCCACAGGGCTCAGCCTGCAATGGCTCCAACCTCAGTGCTGCATTAAGGCACACAAATTCCCTTCATGACTCTGCAACTCAAGAAAAAGCACATCATCTCAGACCTGAAGGCTCAGATCTTTAAAAATATGTCTTTTAGGTGTTTACAGCCTAAAACAGAGCTGCTGTGGGTTTAGAGGCTTCTGCCTGCCTCTATTGCAGCTTTGGTTTTGAAAGAAGCCCCATCTTAGCTTATCGAACCCAGGATCACAGCAAATCCTTGAGAGCTTTAGTTACCAGCTTTCATGGAATATTTACACCAATCCTGTCAGTTGATTAAAACGGGGTCTGAGCAGCTTATATCCCCCCATGCACTGGGGCCAGTGCCCCTGGTCCCTGGGTACACAGCATCTGCCAAGTAGCTCAAAGTGGGGGATGACCCTCCCCAATCATCCACCCCTCTAACACCACAAAGGAGGCCATTAGCTCTCACCTTTCCCTTCCCCAAATCCCTACAAGAAATCAGACAGATTAGAGGTTTTCATCACCCCCTGGATTTGCTCGCCATCAGGAACAATTGCCATGACAACAGGGTTTTCTTTGTGCTCTATTAAGCCAACCTTGGGGGGCCATGGTCCCCTTGAGGACTTGAGTGTCCCAAAGGTTTTCTGTCACATTTTCCAACCCTTCTAGAGATGTCTCAGATACCACATCTGTTACACACTGAGGCAGCCGAATCCTTCCCCAGCAGTCAGCCTCTTTTGGAAATTTCCCACTGCAAAAACCCACCTGGCTTTGCCTCTAGCAGGAGGTTGTTGCTGTATTTTGCATTATGCACTGCAAGAACCATGAGCAGGAAGACTGGCACACCTCTGAAGGAACGAAAAAACCCATTTTAAATGAAAGATCAAGTTATGAATTAAAGATTAGGGAAATGTAATGGCTGGAGAAACCAACTGAGAGCATGCAAGTGCTGAACTGGGTTAAGGATGGAGCACTCGCTGAGCCTTGCCGCGTTCGCTTCTGTAATTCCCTGTTTGTAGAGATAAATCTAAGCAAAACACGTCCTTTCAAAGAAGCAACCTCCCCCATGCCAAGTGTTTTGATTTAGGCTTCTCTTAATGTGCCAGATGTAATTAGAACCCCTAAAAAGCTGTTAGAAGTGGTGAAAATATCTCCTCTGCTACCTACAACTGACTGAAGGATGTAATTGAAGGCAGGCAATTAATAAGACACCGGAGAGACATCACTCCTGTTCACCTTTTTTCTGTGCACTGCGCTGACAACACGGATGTTACGGGCTTTCCCTTTGCTGCTCTGTAGCATTTCCTATCTCACTGCCTGAAGCTTTCTTCCCTTACACACACAAAGGAATGAGGTTCAGGCAGGGAACTCTGTAGGTAAATGCATTTGGTGCTGCCCCTTCTCAGCACAACCACTGACAGTAGAAAGAGCCTAGAGTTGCTTCCTTTTGGTGTCCCACTGGCTAATTAGGTGTTAGAAGCCTGGAAGATGCCATTAAATGGACCCCGACTCAAAGTTACCTTGGAGAAGATCGAACTGAGATCAAAGCTGAATTTTGACTCATTAGAACACAAAGGCCAGCTCGACTGAGTTAAAATTCTGTATCAGACCCAAACGCTGTCAGACCTTGATAGGTTCCATTCTCAATTCAGATCAAGTAATGCAAACATTTGTGCAGCTGCTTAATCTTAGAGTGTCAGCTGTGAGTTAAAACATGAGGAGGGAGAGATCTTATATCCCACTGCTCAACACTAGCTGAGCTCAATCCTGCTCTGCTGGGTCTGGATGTCAGCGCTCAGGTCCATCTCTGACCCACCTCTAAACTGCAGTGTGTGGGAATGGAAATGTTTTCCATGTCTTTTTAAAAGCTCACACGAGTGAGACAGATTTAACATGAGTCATTGCTCCAGGCCAATGACATTCATCTGGAAAATGGGCTTCGTTTCACTAACCTGGGGTTTTTAAAGCAGTGTTCCTGCTGAAGAAGATGCCAGAAACCAGAGAACACCTGCTGAAACCAGTGGTTCAGAAATACTCTTGCTTCGTTCATATCCTTGATCCAATGTTCATCAGCTGATTTTCTCCTAATTAATCCCCTTGAGTGAGTAAATCTTCTCCCCACTGTCTTCCCTATGTGTGGGCTCTTCAGAGCTACTCTGAATTCTAAGCTGTGGTTAGATAGCGGACAACAAAGAATAAAAATGGAAGGAATAACATATGTGGGGGCTCTCACAGCCACAGGGAACAAAGGAAATTCCCCAACCCCACTTTGTTTTGTCCTTCTGGCTGGAGCAGCTGCTTACTGGTTGTTGGGGGCAATTGTGTCTCTGCAATCTCACCTGATCCTACAAACATTTTCCTGTGTGTTTGCCTATGGGGTGAGCTGCTGATGTGGGGGATATCACCAAGGCAATTAGGAAGTTAAAAACCCCACAGAAACACAAGAAGTGCTGGGGTGTGCAGGGAAAATGATAAGGCTTGTTTGTGCCCACTTGATGAGCTCAGTGGCTGCAGTAAATAGACACAGGCGTACACGAATCCTCACAGTCTCGCCTTTTCCAAAGCCTCCTCTCCACAGACAGAAGACAATAAAAAAAAACCCACCATCATCATTTGATACTATAAGTGGCATAAAACTACTTGACATTTTTCATAGTGAGTATCAAGATTGTTTTCTTGCCGCTGCAAATCTCTGGGGATGCATTATGCCTGGTTATCTCCGCTCAACACACTGCACAGGGGGACGTGTTGTAAGAGAGGCGAGATTGACAAAAATAAAGAACTTGCTTGAATGTAGAAGGCAAATCTACTTCTTGTTTGGCAGGCTCTGGCAACTGATACTTAAACAGCTCCTCATGCATATCAGATACACACAGCACTGTAGCTGAGAAAATCGCTGCCTTCCAGTCTGGAGGAGAAACAGGCTACTTGCGTTACCCATCTGATCGTGGATCATCAGAGCTAAAGTCGCACAAAAGCTGCTTAAGTGCGTCTCAGTCTGGGGAATTCAGAGCTGCCTTTGTGAACTGACTGCACAGTTGGCTTCTGAAATTGGTTTAAACATCTCGCCCCTGATGGGTTTGAATAAACCTCTGTCTGTGGTGTGAGGGGAGAGACAAGGAGGGCTTCCCGCTAGGTCAGCCAGGCAAAGCCAACATACAGTTTTGCTCCACTTCTGGGTAGATTTTGTGTCTTCCTTCCCCAGGCACAGATGCTCAGAGATAAGCCTGCTGGAGGTCTCAACATACTTCACATAGTCTTGCCCAGCGCTTCATCTGGCGGAGACATGCCTTGAGCAATAAAGGAAAACCCAGTTAGAGCTGGATAAGAAGAAATAGCTGGTGAGACAGGCTGAAAGTTTCTGTAGTGGCTGGTGGGATTTCATTTTTGTGTTCTCCCTGGGAACTTCACTGATCATCTCATCACCTCAGCTGGCCACAACACCTGGGACTGTGCGAGCTGAGGGGATGGTTGGGATCCCCTCACCCACAACCCCAGGGAGGTGGGAGGCAGCTGAATGGCTTCAGGGGTGGAAGCAACAGATACTCCGACCAGTATCTGAATTTATGGAAAATGGGCATCAGACCTGGGCTACTGCCCTGGGAGTAATGCGGATGCTTTGTGCCGAGTGAATCACAGGAACAGAGCGTACTTCATTAGAAGACATCCTCATAAGTTATTAATTATTGTTTAGACTCAATACCAGACAGCAAAATTTAATCAGTCGGATCTGCAAAATAGCAGTGAGGGAAAACTCCAGTGAGCAGCTACAAATTACCAGAGGCATTAGGAAATTGTCCCTGCAGCTTTAACTACTCATTTAGCCATATTTGTTAGCAGCCTTGCTCTGCCTGCTTTATTTCTGCTAAGGAGAGGCTTGCAAGCATCGGTCCTGTCCATCAACCCTGTGCAGCACATAGGACCTGCTGAGGGCCAGGACTTCATGGGTGAGACCTCACAACTGGTGGCACATGGGGAGAAAGGTAGCTGTTTTCGTAAAGAATGTATGGACAGTGTGTTCACTTACCTGGTCCTTGAACATTTAAGAGGAAAGTGGCTGTCAAAGTGATCTGCAAAACTCCCTGTTACATGGACTGCAATAGAGGAGAATATCCCCCACCGTCCTTCCTCCTTTTGATCACGCCAGTTCAACCTGGCAGCAGCACATGTTGCCATGTGCTCTTGTGGCCAAGAGGGCCAATGGTGTCCTAGGGTACATCAAGAAAATTGTGCTCAGCAGCTGTAGGGAGGTTCTCCTTCCCCTCTCCTTTGCCCTGGTGAGACCACACTTCAAGTACTGTGTCCAGTTCTGGGTTCCCCAATTCAAGAGAGCTAAGGATCTACTGAATAGACTCCAACAGAGAGTTACGGGGATGACAAAGGACTGCTGGGGATAAGCAAAAACATGGGAAGTTCCACCTCAACATGAGGAGAAACAACTTTACTGTGAGGGTGGAACAGGCTCCCCAGAGAGGTTGTGGAGCCTTCTTCTCTGGAGACTTTCCAAACCCACCTGGATGCAGCCCTGTATGACCTGATCTAGGGGATTCTGCTCTGGCAGGGGGCTTGGGCTAGATGATCTCTAGAGGTCCCTTCTAACCCCTAACATTCTGTCATTCTGTGACGGAGAGGTAGCTTTCCCCTCTTTCCATGTTTCTTCCTTTTGTCTTTGAAGTATGTTAACATGTTCTCAAGTCTTCACTGACTTCACCATCATGTTGTTGTATTAGATCATCATTCAGTTCCTCAGTTTTTTACCTTTTCCTTGCTGCTGCGGTCAAGGGTGAACAAAAGAGTATTTTGAAGTGAAATGGTGATTAATTATTTTCATTGCTGAGAGATGCTGAATTTCCCAGTTGTAACTTCATGGCTAATTTGTTCCGTAAGAATTGCAGAAAGGATCACCAAGGCTCCTCTCACTTGTGTTTGGAAAGTGAGATTTTAATTAATGTTAAAGGCAATGAAAGAGAGGATTACCCCATCTGAGATGCCAGCACAGAAGGGTGAGTGTGGCAGATGTACAGTCAGGGTGATAAACTTCAGATCACTGCTAAACTGGTGGCACAGAGCAGAGAGAACTGAGGCATCTGCAGGGAGGGGGTCACCCAACGTGCCCTGCATGGGAATGTTCTGCAGCCAGACCTGGTTTGTGGAAATCCTTGCTTGGGCAGAACTAGGAGAAATCCTGGGATGAACTCAGCTTCTGGATGTCCTGTGGACCTTGTGGAGGTTGCAATTTTTAAGGAGAAGTTCATCTGAATTTCAGGTGTGTTTGGTGAAGTGAAGCCCTGACAACTGCGTTCAAACTGCCTGTGCTGTTAGTGGGAATGGAAGTCATAGAGTCATGGAATCACCCAGGCTGTAAAAGATCTCTAAGATCTTTAAGTCCAGCCACTAACGCAGCTGTCCCAAGGCTACATGCTAAACCATGTCCCTAAACTCCATATCTCCGTGACTTTTAGACATGTCCAGCGATGGTGATTCAACCCCCTCCCTGGGCAGCCGGTTACTGGTTCTGCCAGGACTCATCTGAAACCACCAAAAGGAGAGGGAGAATTGCTTCTCACAGCAATGTGAGGCATCTGACAGCTTTGTAACCCTTCATCTGGTTAAAATTGGAGATATTCCTTTCTCATTTGCCTGATCTCCTGGGCAGACAGCAAAGCCATATATATTTTTAAATACCTCTTGTTAATCTTGATAACAAAAATTCCAAGCACCTCGGAAATCTGTGGGGTTTTTTCAGTTGTCACTTTAATATGGAGGGGCACATTAATTATTCCCAGAACTCAGATGAAGCTTCTTGAACACAGTCTCGGAGTTGCTTCTCAATACCCATGTCAAACCATGTTGCATCTCTGTAATAAGGAGAAGGGGGGTAGTAAATCCCCCCCCAAGCCTGAACGGCTGATGCATTAGCTTATTGCCTCCTCTACCCTCGCTAACACTGTAATCTGATGGAATTAGGAAAGATGGCCCAAAAATCAGGAGAATGGAATTTTTTCCTCTAAAGTCATAGGTGCCCCTGCACTGCTACTGCACATGTCCAGTTTTGCTGCGAGTCTTGTGTGAGAACAGATGCTGCTCTACCCAAGCAGATGTATAGGAGCAGAGCCGTATGTTTTAATGGGTTATGGATCCCGAGAGGTTACTGTAATCACAGTCCTGTGAACAGCAGCCCTTATTAGTAAGGGGAATACAGAGGCTGAGGCATGTGTCTGGTCAGGAGATGGTTCCACATTTGTAAGAAAGGAACACTTACAGTCTTGTGTGACTGCCTGGAAGAGGTGCCAGGGTTTTCTCACCGGCTTGGCCCTCTTCATTTCTGCTATCAGTGCTTGGAGGGGCTCCATCCTGCAGCTTCGTCTGCTTGGCTTCCTTCAGTGAGAGCTGCACTAGTGTTCACAGCCAGCCTCCTGCTCTGCCTGCTGCTAAATCAGCAGCACAGCTTCTCTGCCAGCCACCTGGTGCCTTGGGCAAGAGAGGAGGAAACTTCAAACTGTTCTCATTTCATAGCTAAGGGTAAAAATTGACAACTTTTCTTATTCTCAGAGTCATGAATATGCAATTCAGAGACACCCTCTCCTATCTTCAACCTGACCCTCAAAGAAAGACACATCTGCTCAGGAATCACTTGTCCTGGTTCTTAGTTTCTGGGAAGTCTATGTCCTCTTCACAATATTTGCCGTGTGCTTGGGTACTCACTAAAAGGATGAAATCATACCCATTAATGTAAACTGGACAGGGCACCCTGTGCTAGTTGGGGTAAAGATTTCACCACATCCCACCTGAGGTTCATCAGAGGAATAATGAAAAATCACCACAGATATAGTGTTTTCAGCAGGAGCTGGTGGGAAGCAGGGACAAGAGGCTCTACGGGTGGCAGGACTTGTGTTGCAGCAAGGGAGTGCTGCAGCATTGGATACCACAATGGGCAACATGCAACGTGATGGTTCCAGTGGGAAAGAAGTGGTGAAGAACAGAGCTGGATTATCCCATCCATCAGGACACAAAGGCAGTTTATTTGTACCCTGAGCCTCTTGCATGCTCATGTGTGTATCCCATGTGCTTTGTATTATTCATGGTCTGAAGCTGTAGATACTTGTTTGAGAAGAAGACTGTGACTGAATCCTGATTTGCCTCATACCCTGAAGACAGCTGTGATGCTCCATTGCCACCAGCAGAGTAAGAGATCTGGATGCGGCCGATGTATTTTGCATGCAGGAACTGCAGCCTGCGTTTGCCTAATGGAGACCATGGAAGGACACATGGGAAATCACACAGGTACTGGAGAAATGTTCGAGGACATCATGTCTCCAGGGCTGTGGGGCTTTTACAGCACTACCCTAAGCCATAATAGTACTGATTGTGCTTGGGGATTCTGGGGGGGTTTTGGGGAAAATATGATGCTTAGATACCTGCAGGAGCTCTTGAATTACAAGGACTACAATTAACATTAGAAGAAGTGCCAGTATTGCCATAGTCCTCCTTCTTCTTCATTTCAGGAGCTTCTTCAGAGTATGAGATGGTATTTGTAGGTCTAGTAGGAACTGGAATACTACTGAATAAAGAAGAAACCCAAAGGAAATTAGACTGTATTACGTGCACACACATACCCAGGCCAGCTCTTTCTGCAAGCCATGCAGGGAAAGCTGATGTATACAGATTAATCAGGCTTCATCTTCTGGTTGCCAGAGAAATACACATTTACCCTGCCATGAATTTTCCATCCTTTCTGATTTTTCTCATTTTTTTCATTTTCATTTGCCTTTAACAGTTTTAAATACTGATTCCCATGTGCTTCCTAAGTAGCATTAGTGCCGAGTCTAAACCAAACATTATCTGATTAAATCTTGACCCAGATGAGTTTGTCTACTTTCCGTGTTTCTAAACACATATTTACCATATGTTGCCTCATATGCTGCTTTTCTTTTTTACTGATACTTTGATCCAAATGTTGTAGTGATCATATGCTGCTTTCAGTCACGAGGAAAACAAAATTCCACGTTTGGAATCACTTTTACTAGCCTGCAAATTCAATAGCATCAACATCCTGGTCAACTCTGGTGCTGTTCTGTGTTCCCATCTCCAGAAACACAGTCTTGGTGCACACATGGGTTTCCCTATGTTGAGTCTGCCTTGCGCGGCTGCCCCGGGACCTCTTTCATGGTGAAATGTCACGGATGGGTTACATGCACCTCATTCTTGACTAAAAAGCAGCCCACGGCTCCAAACAGTCCTTGTTGTCCTGCACTGGATCAAGCTGATGCATTAGTCCCTTGCACGTGGTGAGTGTTCAGGTGGACGATGTCCCTCAGCTGGGTGATGGTGTTGACTCCATGGCCCAGGGGCAGCTGGTGATGGGGTGGGGGGAGCCAGAGAAATCCGAGCACAAACACACTCTGGTTTTATTGGAGTTATTGTACCCCTCTGCCTCAGGCTGAGGACAGTGTCTACTCCTGCTCTGACCATCTCCTCCTGAGGTTTCACCTCCTTGCAGTTGTGGGAGAAAGCCAAGCAGCTCCTGGGGGCTGCATCCTACAGGTCAGGAGAACCTCATGGGCTTTCAACACCCCCAGCTTAGCAACTGCAACATCACAAGCCTTTTAGCAGCTACTGAGCCTCCAGCTGCAGGCTGCACTTGAATTCTCAAAGAATCAACACAGAAATGTGTTAGATTGTAGTGAGGGCTTTGGTTAAATAGAAACAGCCTGGCTGATCCCGAGCTTCTGTTCTCCAGGCTCCTGCAAGGAAAACGTGGTTTGTCTGCTGGGGAACGCTTCATTGTGTCACATATTCCCATGTAGTTTTTCAGCATCAATACAGCAAATTCAGCTCCTGCTTCTCCTTCTCTACAGTCAGGAGGTGATGCCCAGTAGCAAGGAGCAGCTGAGACAGCACTGGAGAGCCAGGAAAACCCAGACAGACCACAGAACAGAGCTGGAGAAGTCCCAGATATGAAGATGCAATAGCAGCATTTCCACCAGTGCCCAGTCCCACCATTCCCAGCCCTCTGGGCTGCTGTGCAGATGGGCTAAAACATCGCCAGGGCTCCATGCTGGCAGCTGCAAAACAAGAACATACCCCAGTGCCATTTTCCTGGAAGCTGGGTCCCGCTCTGGCTATACCCTGAGTCCAGAACAGGGTCGGAACAAGCGTGGGGAGGTGTTTTGCAAGAATTCATCAATCCAACTCCTTCACTTGCTCAGCCATTCTTTCTGTTCTGCTCTTCAAGGCTAACTATAAAATTTTCATGTTAGCTTTGAATAAGTGGCAGTCAGCAGCTACGGCAGCAAAGCAAGAGGTTTTGTGAGCTTGGGGGTATTTTTATTCATTTGTGAATGGCAGGCAAAAGGACACCATCTGTTACCCACATTTTATTTATTTTTTGCCTTCCTACCAATTGTTTCTGCATTTGTAGCACAGTGTTCATTTGATCATCAAATTAATAAAAAGCCCTAATAAACAGCATAAATATCTAGGCAGGGGGTCTTACTGCTTGATCTGTGTCTTCCTAAGGTGTGGGCAGTAGGCTTCAGTGCTCTGCGAGTCCAGCTGTGTCATGTTTCTTGCTTATTCTATGGTTACATATCTGAGAGGTGCAGAAGAATTTATTTTGATTTTTCAGGTGTTATTGCAGGGCAACGAGAGTAAATCAATAGGCGCAAACACACAGAGAAGTAGTGATGTTAGAGGTCATCTTTTCAGGTTAGAGTAAAACACTCTGTTGTTCCACTTCTGTTTTAATTTACACTAGATCTCTGTGTCTGCCTCTCCTCATTATAAGGCTTTTTAGCTCCTAGCCGAGGAGTTCCTGTCCCACAAACAAATCCCTCACTTGAACATGTTGTTGCTCCAGCTGCCTGCTCCTTCCTTGGTCAGATGTATCCATCAGGTCAAATCCTTCCTGAGGTTCCAGGGAGCCTCTTTTTTAAGTTCAAATTTCCAGAGCAAACATGGGAGGACTGTATGAATCCTGTTTCCAGTCTGCTGCTTTAAAATGACTCGCTAGTAAGCTGGGCATGAGGCTTGCTGAGCTGCATATGTGCACATCACTGTCAAATGTATATTGACTTCAATCCCATTTGGCAGCACCTGCAAATCCTTAAAGCATCTAGAAAAATCTCAGTCTCTTCTAATGTGGTTAGCAAATTGCACTGTCGGCATAGAAGTGAAGACAAATATTCACCTCAGTTTGTTCATGGATTTTATTTTCAGGATTCCCTCTTCTGTGCAGGCAACATGAATGCAAGTTATTGGTGATAAACCCCCACACTTAATTCCTCTTTCCCAACCCTCACTAGTTATAAACTAGCTCCTCATTTCCTAAAAATTGGGGAAGGATTTTCTAGTTCAAGACCATTTCTACCCTTATTCAAACATTTAATTTCAAAAGAATCATGCTATTATGGCAAAGTTCTTAGGAAGTTTAAACCCCTCCACCACGAAGCTGCCTTGGCATTTTGGGGAGACTCCTCACAGGCTGGAATCCTGTGGGCCAACACCTGGTCGGGGCACATCAGACTCAGCACTGCCTTTGCCTGCTACAAGCTGGTCCCATCAAACACACCTACGAGAAAGCATCTCAAGAGAGTGGGTTTCTGTCTGAATAGCAGGAGTTACTGTGTTTAATTTAAACATTTAACATCTCACATCCTCTCACCCCACGCTCAGAACTGAATAGAAATGTCGGGATTTATGTCTTCTTTCTGCGCAAGAAGATTTTCCGTGGGCAGAAACAGGGAGAGAACATAAAGGCTGCTGTTCCTCTCACAGGCCTGAGCTCACTCACTTGTGCGGGCCAAGGCATTTTGTATAGAGCATTTACATACATTATGCAAGCCATCCATAATTATCTGCCTTATTGCTCCACTGGTGCTGAGCTGGGACCGGCAGCGCTGGGCTGTAATAGCAGGTTCCCTGTAGGCTGATTGCAAATTGAGCCTCTAGCTTTCTCCTCGCTTTATTCCAAAGCAAGAGCTCATCATCTCATAGATTTACTTCATTCCTCTGTGCCAGGGAAAGATTACGCTGCAGGATGGGGTTTGCTGGCGAAGCCATGGGACAGACACCCTAAAACTCCCATTTAAGCCACCCAGGACCAAAGATAACTGCCATGATGTCAGCAAACCCAGGAACTGTATCGCTTTGAAGGAGGTTGGGTTTAAGCTGTTGGCTCAAAGCCAAAACCAAGCAGGAGGATTCACTGGCATTTTCTAGGTTGGCAAGAAGCACGTAAACACAAGTTGTAGTAATTAGCCCCAGATAGTAAGATACACACTGTGCGTTAGAAGAAGAGGATAAGTTTTGGTCCTCCCATTTCTCTACTCATTTTCATTTAGGTGGTGGCATAAGGAGGTTGAAACACATTGGTGGTGATACCTGAACCCTTTTAGTTAGCTCCCAGTCAGCTGAGATGTAGCCAAAATCAGAAATTCCTGATACAAGGGGTTGTGTCTCCATCCCCTCTCCATGAACTGGAAATACTCAAACCTAGTTGCCCTTGTAATGAGTTTTGTGCAATAACTTCTGGGAACAACAGCAGAAGTTGTGATTTCATGAAGAGAAAATCAAAGATGTTTTCCAGGAGGTTCCTGTTATTATCAACACGTTTGAACAAATAAGATCATGAGAACGATGATGATTAGTGTCATCATTAGCAGTTCCTCTCCAGCACAATCTAATACCGATCAATACCAGTGTTTCTGAACAGCCCTGTGCTCCTGGAGAGCCCAGGCCAGCTCACCCACCGGGACTGAAGAACAAAGTGTTGAAGCAGGTCTGGGATCTGCTCCTCCTTTCTCCTAATGAGACACAACATGGGTGAAACAGTGCACATCTCTGGATTGATTTTGCACTGCTGTGCATTGATTTTGGCAGAGAGTGGGGGACAGAAATGCTTTGTTCGCTAGACACTGATCCTGCTGGGGCTGGCTAAGGCAAGAAGGGACACTTCTGCTTATAGGGAAAAGTTCTTCGCAACCCAGAACCATCATTTCAGATCCCCTTGCATGTCCTGGACAGTGAATCCCCAGGAGTTTGTGGTTACATCTCTTTGCTTCCAGCTTTGTCAACTCCTTGGAGCTAGGAGGACCATTCCCCATAGCTCTCTCTCTCTGATGGAGGAGAGGCTGAAGGCCCATTCATGAAGATACCTTGGCAGCACCAAGGTGTGGAAGGGCCATCTCCAACAGCTGCTCTTTGCCATGTTGCAGAACAGAGCACCTTGCTACCAGGTAGGACAGGAAGAAAAGGATTGTCTCTGTGAAATGAGTGGTCCCTGGAGGAGTTATAATGGTAGGCTATCACATGGTGCTGCCAATGGGAAGGTGTGCAGAGGCTTGTCAGTGAAGAGTGATTCACTGGATAACTGTTTTGCAGAACCTTCAGCACTAATCACAACCTCTCAGTTACTAATGGCTTAGAAGAGTTAAGTGAAGAGTGAAAACAGCTCCTTGCTTTGTGAGTCCATCATTCGCAAGGAAGTCAGGAGTTCAGCAAATGAATCTATAGAGAAATCTTACCTCAACCTCTCTAGTTGGCTTTTATCACTAGAAGAAACTCAACCCATCAGGAACTGAATATGAGACTATTGTACCTTTGCTGGGTCAGAAGCACCACTTTCTCTCAAATCTTCTGTGATTAAATCCAGAAGTCAGAACAGGATTAGGATTCATTTCTCAAGAAAAAGTCCCCATGTGGCCTCCCTGTCTTCATCTCTTTTCTACCTTTGAGGTTGGACAAAGCCAGGACAAACCTGGGACCTGCCATTGCAGATGTTAAAGCAGAGTTATGGCTAAATGTCCTGGGATAGTTCTTGTTACAGGCAGCCAGAGGGAAGGGACCATCTGACAGGACTGTGTAGCTGGGTTCTGAGGTGGGTTGATTTGTTGATGAGTGGGGTTTCCCCACTTGCTGTCCCTATCTGCTGTCCAAATTCTGCTCTAAAATAATTTTTCTTAAATATGCAGAAATGCCTCTTAACATAATCCCTTCTAAAACTGGAAGTAAGGATATATTTCCTTAAAACATTCCTTTTCCTACTACTACGAGCTCGTACTGAGTCACGTCATTCAGCAAACTCAATACCTAGAGATGCCATTTTATTCCGACAAAAGAAGAAGAGTTAAAGTTATCTCTCATGCTGCAGCAGCACGTGCACTTTATTCCTCAGCAGTCTTCCTGTTTTCAAGCATATGCTCAAGTCTTTAGATGGCAAACTATCCATTTCTTATTCTATCTGGTATATTAAGCTCCTAATAACATGAATTTACATTCTCACCAAGGATAGTGTCTCTCTGCACCACTCCCTTAAACAGTCTCCATGCCAAGCTGAACAGCGGCTGAAGGACCAGAGCAAATTCTGGCGAAACAAACAGTTTAAAGGATTTTGCTGACTGAATGCTGTCAGCTGTCTGATACCTCATCTCACAACAGCTTTGGTGGTTCGTTACTGTCAGTTTTATTTCTGTGTTTACCGCGTGGGGAAAAACGCATTTCTCTGGTGGAGTAATGTGACAAGGAATGATGGGGATAAGCTAGAACACAGCAAGTTCCACCTCAACATGAGGAGAAACTTCTCTACTGTGAGGGTGACAGAGCCCTGGCACAGGCTGCCCAGAGAGGTTGTGGGGCCTTCTTCTCTGGAGACTTTCCAAACCCACCTGGATGCAGCCCTGTGTGACCTGATCTAGGGGATCCTGCTGTGGCAGGGGGTTGGACTCGATGATCTCTAGAGTTGTCTTCCAACTCCTAACATTCTGGGATCCTAAGAGTGATCATTTCTGAGAAAGACAGGCACCATCTGGTTTTTCTTGCATAGCTGGCTTCCTTGTCACCAGTGTGGCTTTGCGGATGTTTAGCCATCTCTCATATAAACGCACCCTCCTACCAAATAATTTTCTAGACTTTTTCCTCCAGCATACAGCCCTCAGCCCGAGGCTGGGCGGGCAGCTTTTCCCGTGCTGCTGTGAAGCCACATCCTGCACTAAAAGGAAACTGGTTTTGGTTTCAATACCCCTACATGGGCTTTGGGAGCAAAATCTGTGCAGCCTGTGCACAGATTCCTGATCTGGGAATACGCCTTGTGCCTACACCTCACTGGAACACCCGCTCAGGACTTCCATGGTTAGAACCCTACTGCTCCAAAGTGCTTCCCTTCAAAAGCTCTCCCAGTAGGTATGAGCTCTGCATACGTCTGGAGAAATACAAACACAGTCATTTTTGACCACTAACAGAGCGCATTTGGAGATGAAACACGCCCACGCGTTTCTCTTCCTCCCCAAGTAAACCTGCGCGCTGCATCAACCCCAATCAATCTCTGCGGCTGAGGCCATGTGAGACCACAGGTTGGAGAGGGCTTCTCAGGAAAACTAAATTCTGACGAGTCTGAACCAAAGAAGGACAAGTCATGCTTGCCCAACCTGATAGCCTTTTATGAGGGCATAACCAGGTGGATAGATGATGGCAGAGCAGTGGATGTGGTCTACATCGACTTGAGTAAGGCATTTGACACAGTCTATCACAGCATCACAGCAGACAAACTGAGGCAGTGTGGTCTAGATGATCAGGTAGTGAGGTGGATCATGAACTGGCTCCAGGATAGAAGCCAGAGAGTAGTGGTCAATGGCACAGAGTCTAGTTGGAGGCCTGTATCTAGTGCAGTCCCCCAGGGGTTGGTACTGGACCAGTACTATTCAATCTATTCATTAATGACTTGGGTGAGGGATTAGGATGCACTATCAGCAAGTTTGCTGCTGACACAAAGCTGGGTGGTGTCACCAACACCCCTGCAGACTGTGCTGCCATTCAATGGGACCTGGACAGGCTGGAGAGCTGGGCAGGGAGAANTTAATGCCCATAAATATGTGAGGAGTGAGTGTCAGGAGGATGGAGCCAGGCTCTTCTCACTGTCATCTAGTGATAGGACACGGGACAACAGTTGTAAGCTGGAACATAGGTGGTTCCATATGAATGTGAGAAGGAACTTCTTCACAGTGAGGATGATAGAGCACTGGAATAGGCTGCCCAGGGGGGCTGTGGAGTCTCCTTCTCTGGAGATATTTAAAATCTGCCTGGGTGTGTTCCTGTGCACTTGGTCTAGGTGATCCTGCTGTGTCAGGGGGATTGGACTGGATGATCTTCCGAGGCCCCTTCCAATCCCTAGTGTTCTCTGATTCTGTGATTCTGTGACCTCTCTAGAAGCAAAGAGAAGATGCTGTGAGGGCAGGCTTTGTTTGCTATAAAATGCAAAACCAATCATATACTGTTGAACAACAGAATGGTTAGAAATATTTGCCCTTGGAGTCAGAACAGTTTGGGTTTGATTTCTGAGAATGTTTAGGAAGATAGATATTGTCCAGAGAGTTCCCCTTCCCAGTGAACATCTTCCCCCACTGTCTCAAAGATTTATCTCACACAAGCTGGGCTTTTCTAGTTTTTCCCAGATTCCTTCAGTACCTGCAGTTGCTCAAGCAGCTCTGATCAGATTTACAAAGAAACCTTGACTACAATCAGGCCCCAGCATCACACTGAAAGGCACCAAGTGAGCTCTCTCACTAATGCAGCCAGAACAGAATTATCCTCCCTCACCATTTGAAACCTTTGTAGATTCTTTTTGTCATCCCCTACCTCCTTCTGCTTCTTTCTTATTTAATTTAGAGCAGTCCCAGAGCTGCTGTGTGTTACAGCCTGGGGCAGGCTGAGCATGAGAACTCTTCCATGGGGTGGCTGCAGTAACCACTGAGGAGAAGGAAAAAAACGTCTTTCTACAGGGACTCTCTGCCCACTCTGACAGCACTAATAACCCTTTTTTTGTCATCTCTGGGCCAAGCTGCTCTAGCTGAGAAATCATGTGGGTAAGCCTGGCCAAGAGGAGGAAGAAAATCAGCAAAGCTTGTTTGTGAGGTTGGGGTTCAGGGATTTGAGAGGAACCAGTGTGCACGGGGCTGTGAGCATTGCTAAGTCTGTGGGGACAGCTCAGTGAGTGCCTTAGGGAAGAGAAGTCCCCAGGTGGGCCCATGGAGGAATGTTTGAAACAGTTCCCTGGCCACAGGGGTGCAAATAAAGCCTTCTTCTTAGGCTCACATTCGTCAGCAGAGCAGCAGGTCTGGCAGCAGCATCATCAAAGGAGCAGCAGGACAGAAATGGGACTTGTCCCTGCTGAGCTCAGGCTGTGCCCAGGCAGCTGCACGATGCCCTTGGCTGTGGCGATAGGGATGAAGCTCAGAAACCTCTGCAACCTCTTGTTCTTCCTCCTGGTAATAATCAGGAGGGACCTTCTCATCACTCGCAGAGGCTGCAGAGCAATGTTAACACCCGTCTCAGAGTCAGAGGGGTGACAGCCCAGACTAAGGCCAATCCAGGGTGCTGGTGCTGCAAAAAATGGGAGGCTGTGGGCTCTTGAGGGGAAGAACAGCAGGAACGAGCTAGATTGCAAAGCACAAATACTCAGTGTTTACAGGAGGTCACTGTGTGCTTTGGAAGACCCACAGTGTCAAGTTTTGAAGTCTACTGAAGCGGCACAGGGTCACTCAGAGCCAGCATATGATGTCCCAAGAAAAAATCCACCGGGAACCTCCCTGGAGCTGATCCTGCTGCATCCTGCAGCTCTGGTCTCCCCAGAATGAAGAAAGGGCTTTTTTGAGTGTAAGGGGCCAGGGCAGAGCGGGGAGTCAGAACAAACATCACACCCGGTGACACCCAGCCAGGGAGAAACCCAACCAGCCTGCAGTACTTCCAGCATTTATAAAAAGACTCACACTAGGAAACAGCATAAAGAACACCCGGTGCTTTGTGTGTTTCCTGAAATTCAAGGTGCTTATTAAGAATTTGGGAGCATTTCAAAGGTAATGGAGAGGTCGCTGGGAAAAGGCAGCACTGTCTGGCTGCTGGGATTTTAGCTGGGCTGCTTTTTCATTTGCATTTCAGCATTGCCAGGCACGTGGAAATTCCAGAAAACAATGGGAATTCTTGGGGGGAGGACAAAAATTAGATTAATCTGTGACTCCTGAGATTTCCTGGAAAATATTGATGCGCTGTACAGGGAGAAGGGATGGTGCTGAGCCAAACCTGGAGTGTTCCCAGCAGCCAGGGCTGTGCTCCGAGCCAGCACCGCTGAGCGGAGCTCTTGGAAGTGCTGCTGGCAGAGCCACTGCGGCTCAGGAGAGCCAAGGCTGCAGATTAAATCCTTTAGAAGCACAGTTAGTGCCCATGGGCATGTAGTCGGAGGGTGCCAGCACCGTGCTCGGGGCTGCAGTGAGGGCTCCCAGCTGCAGCGAGTGCAGATGCTCCTTTTGGACTCCTCCGTCCCTTCTCTCTCTATTTGCTCCTGTATTAAACCAGAGAATCTCCAAAAGGAAGAGCTATGTGCAGAGTGTGATCCCAACTGCCAGCCTGTTCAACACTTAGACTGGCTGTTATAAGGTGAAGTGCATCTATTGCCACGAGGAGTCTTGCAGGAACTACTCGGGGGACCCAAAACCTACTGGAATCTCGAAACTGTCTCAACTGATGTTTCCTGCATGTGCCTAGTTAATGTGTCAGCCTGTGTTTGTTTGGGATAAAAATTACAGGGTCTATCAGCCCATACATCCATTAACTGTAAAGGAGTTTTGCCAAAATAAAGGACTGAATTCGATCTTAGAGCAAACAGAAGATAAAACCTGTAAGAAGTGTCTGGACACCTAATTTCCCAGCTGTCTCTTCCCAGAGTTTGTTCCCTCTTCAGGGTAATTCTGGTACCAACACCCTCAAACACCTCCTGGAGTGCCCTGCTTTTCATTTCCCCCTTTTTTTTTAATTGGAAATCTACCCAGGGACACAAATTGCTCTGCCCTGGGTATGGTCCTTTTGCACACACCAACGTGCTCACACTGTGGAGTCGCAGCATGTTCCTCTGCTCTGAAAGCCAGAGCAGTAAATACCCCGTGTATCAACTGCTTTGATTTAAAATGCTCTCCTGAAATCAGCTCAGCTGGAGGCAATAAATAACACCCAGCCATTGGGAATCTGTTATTGCTCCCCCAAACCAGCCACACAGCATTTCGCACTACATTGAGTGCAGGAAGAGAAGAGATACACTTCTGTGCTTGTAAGTAATGATACAGTCAGTACTGTCATCAGCAAGGCTGATATATGTCCCTATTTCTACCACACTTTTCTCCCTCAATTCCATGTTTTTCAATCACACAGTCCTCAAAAAAAAAAGCCCCATACACCCCAGGATTTTGCCTTCCTAACCACTTTAGACACTCCTGGCTTTTAGGCAGAGCCTGTCTATAGTGAGAATCACTAGTTTTAAAGTCTGACATCAACCCAGTGTTCACTTGCCTCAGGAACCTGATCTTTTGGGGCAGTATTTGGGGCTGGTTGCTCAACAGGATAAAGGTTGATGCTCTCAGCACCCACCTTTCACAGAGCTTTCTCTTTGCCGCTTCTCCTGCCCTTCAGAAAAGCCCCACCCGGTGAATAGGATTAATGTGAAAAATTTTCAGTGGTCCCCAGTTGCAAATGGAAGAAAGCAAAGACTAAAAACACCTGGATCAACATAAAAAGGAGTGAGGCAACCTGTGAACTGCCCATCTTGTGCACTGTGGGACCCTCCGCTCAAAGCCTAGGCAGTTTTAATAGATGAGGTCTTTGGGTGACATTTTCCTGCAAGATTTTAAGTAAATGCCTTGCTGTTACATTTGAGATCAGGCAGCTCTTGGTTTCCACAATTCTTTTCTTCTTTAAGCCTCAGACACACACATACAAAATATATTAAAACGAGCCCAGCTTAGCTAAAAGGTCGGCTAGTTCAGAGACAAACAGTGGGGATTTAGGCTGGAGGTTTTGGTGCATGAGGAGAGCTTGGTGCATCTCCAGCTCTGCTTTTGCTTGAAGGGGAATATGAATTGAAACCTCAGAGGGAGGAGAAGTGAAGGCAAGGAGAGGTTCTTTTGTCATCTGTTTAATTATACCACACCTGGAAAGGGACTTCACACATCTCCCAGGCCACGCAGTAGCAGTGGGGAGTGAAGAGCTACTGAGTAGATGTGCTATGTGGCAGAGCATGGCTGGGATTGACGACTTCCTTTGGCAGGGCTAAACCTCTACCTCCTCCAAAAGGTTCAGGCTTGGACTAGCAGTAGGTGACCAGCTCTGTAAAAGTGATGTGAGGACAGGAAGTAGAATGTGCCTGAACCAAATCCTTTCTAAAATGGGAGGAGTGATGTTGACCCCTTTCCTTATGGAGAGGAACAAGGCTTTCTTTGACCTTCTCCCTTACAAGATGTGACCCACATTTCTGCATGGAGGTCACTTCTGCAAGGCTACAGCCCAGAAGATGAGGTCTTTGCTCAAACCTAGGGTTTGTGAGAAACAGAGCAGAGTTCTTTGTCCACAACAGTGAGAATGCCAATGAATTAATGGAATTTATTAAATTAATCAGCTCATAGAAATATTCAGCTGAGACCTTTATTGATGGGAGCACCCAGCCCATTTACTTGGTGGTCAGAACTCTTCTAAGGGCAACCTGATCTAGATGGAGATGTCCCTGCTTGCTGCTGCAGGGTGTTGGATTAGATGAGCTTTGAAGGCCCCTTCCAGCCCAAAGCTTTCTGCAATTCTATAATGTACTTTTATTGAAGGAGAGATTATTCTGGTACAAACTGCATCAGCCTGTTAAAATGTTGTCAATCACATTGATTCCAGGTACCTGATATCTCAGGCTGTAATTAGAATGATTTTTAAACTATAACTCTTGATTTTCCCTGCTGGCTCTTAGCTTGGAGGGAGAGCAGAGGAGGCAGCACTTGGGAACAGCTGCCCGGACAGAGCAGAGAGCTGTAACTCTCTCCCTGTTAGCAGCCTGTGCATCCCCATGAGGGAAACAGAATCCAGACCAGAGCATTTCTGGAGACAGCTATTGATATAAACATGCACATCCACTCCGTGCAATTAGACCAGCAGATGGGTGTCTTGCTTGTGGGGATAGCAATTGCATTCCACACAGCTAAAATGAAGTTATAGGACCAGGAAAGGGCAATAACTCTCTGTTATAAACAAAGATCCTGAAGGAACTCACTTGCTGCCTGTGTGGGAGAAGTGTTTTAGGCCAGGAGCATGGGCACGGAACATGGAGCCCAGAACTGGAGGGCTGAGGAATAGGGACATCGGGGTACTCATGAGGAGGCTTGAATCCTATCTGCTGCTCTCCTTCAGGCACCAGTAAGAAAGTACAACTCACCACTTGCTCCATGTTTCACTTCCCATCTTTGGGATAAATGTTCTCGGTCCATCCCAGGAACCTGTCAAGGGACCAGGACCAACAGGTGAGACCAGCTGGGAACAGCAATCCCAACAAACCCCTCCTAGCTCATAGCATATTCATAGCAGAAGTGCTTAAATGAAAGGAACTTTGGTGTTAAGAGATTATTAGTCATTCTGTGAACTAGAGTGGGATCAGTGCTGGAAAACATTTCTCTCCAAATCTGTATGAATAACACAACTAAATAGATCTGATTTTGGTTAGTCTTCCATGGTGATCCTATCAGATGCATTTAAGAGGAGGAAAGTTTGCAGGAATATTGATGGCTGGCTGTGAGAAGTTCATTGTCTTCGTAGAGATGATTTCATTGAATGCAAGATCAGGCATAATCTTGCAGCAAATAGGCAAGGAGGCTGCAGGACCTCAGGGAACACAGAGCCCACTGGCTGTTTGGAACCTGATACCCATTACCTGCTAATGAATTGACAGAAAAAATTACAGCTGGTTTTAGAGAAAACCTGAGTGAGATTTTCCTCCATGTTCTCTATGCATTCATAAAAGAGTTTTATCGTCAAGACAACTGACTGCACAAACAGCTCACTGGAGTTTTATGGGGTGGCTGGTTGGCTCATTGCCCTAGGCCTGCATGGGTAATCCCACCACAGACCACTCCCAGGGCAAGACCCTTTTATCTAGGGGATCCCCTTGTCACTCTTAGCATTACCGTGGTGCAGCCCCTGCCCCTGCCCCAGGGCAGCTCAGAGGCAGTTCCACATCCCCAAATCTGAGGGGATAAGGAAAAGGGAAAAGACACTGATGGGGACCAAAGCAACTGCTGTGCCATCCAGGCAGATCAGGGCAGTGGTAGGTATTAGCAGGTGGGTTTTTCTCTCTTTTAAGTGCATTTCTCTCAGCAGCAGTAGGTGGGTGGGTATTTGAGGACTAGCAGGACATGTGGATGTCCAAGGGTGATCCCTGGTGCCTCTACTCTCTTCGAGGGAGGGAGGTGAAGAGTATGACAGTGCCCGGACCCCTTAACGAGCCCCCCACCAGCCTTCATCTTCCATCTGACACTGTGCAGGATGGAGGAGAAAGGGGAGGGAGTTCCCATTGTAGGGGGGTGGTCTCTGCAGCCCAACGCGGGCAGTACTCCGGCGGGGACTGGGCTAAGCCCAGGGGCAGTTAGCGGAGGTCGCGGTGAGTGAGGCAGCGGTGGCAGCACGTGTGTGTGTGCGGGGGCGATGGGGCTGTGTGTGCGGAGCGGGGTGTGCGGGGACGCTCTTTCTCGCGGGGAGCTGCAGCTGGGAGGGCTGAGCCGGAGCAGCGGGGGGCGGGTGCGTGGCTCGGTGTGTGTCTCGCACACGCACACGCGCGGCGGCGTCAGGCGCCTCCCCCCCGCCGCATTAAAACGAGCCAAGTTCTCACGCCGCGGGCAGCTACACGTCGGGGCAACAGCGGGTCCGAGGCAGCGGCCCCGGGCCACGGCCCCCGGGGATGCACCCGAACGCCACCGCCCCGGCCGTGCCGGCTGGTCCCTTTCACCTGCAACCCAGCGGCTTCCCCAACGCTTCTAATCGCTCCGACCTCCTCCCCAAAGCGCCCGACGAGGAGGATCTGGACGTCAACACTGACATCTACTCCAAAGTGATGGTGACCGTCATCTACCTGGCCCTCTTCTTGGTGGGCACTGTGGGCAACTCCATCACGGCGTACACGCTGGTGCGCAAGAAGTCGCTGCAGAACCTACAGAGCACCGTGCACTACCACCTGGCCAGCCTCGCCTTCTCCGACCTCCTCATCTTCCTCCTGTGCATGCCCATCGAGCTCTACAACTTCATCTGGGTCCATCACCCCTGGGCTTTCGGGGGGGCAGTCTGCAAGGGCTACTACTTCCTGCGGGACGCCTGCACCTACGCTACGGCTCTCAACATCGCCAGCCTCAGCGTGGAGCGCTACATGGCCATCTGCCACCCCTTCAAAGCCAAGAGCATCATGTCCCGCAGCCGCACCAAGAAGTTCATCAGCTGCATCTGGATCGCCTCCTTCCTCCTCGCCATCCCCATGATCTTCACCATGGGCGAAATCTACGGCAAGGAGCACAATCCAGACTACCTCATTTGCACGGCCATCGTGGATACCTCCACGCTCAAGACGGTCATTCAGGTGAGATCCTGGGGCTCTCCGAGCTGGCGCCTCCTTCCCCGGCGGGAAGGGACAAACTTTGAGGAGACAGGAGGGGTTGGGGGAACCAGCTCGGGAAGTGGGGGTTGTCCCTGGTAGTCCTGACGGGACGGACCAGGCGAGGGTTGGCTGGCCGGAGGGAAGTGTCTCAGATCTGTTTGCTTTACCCTCACCCCTTGCACTCCCTCCTGCCCCACCGTGCACCGCGGTTAGCCCCGTCCTGGGACAGCGCAGTCCCCCAGGAGCTCGGTTCCGGTGCCGGAGATCAGGAGGTCCCAAACCGGGAGCCCCAGTTGCTGCAGCAAACCCCGAGATGGCTCGGCTCCGCTGTATTTGGGACCAGGGATGCTCGTATCTTCCCCAAAGGTGGTGGTTTGTGTCCAGAAAGCCCACAAATCTCCACCTTTTCTCTGTATCTTCTGCATCCCTTTTCCTTCTGTTGGAAAGCAGCCACTCAGAGCGAGGGGAATCAGACCGTCTCTCCTCTCCGTTTGCTTGGGTCGAGCCAGAGCCCATTTGCTCTGTGCTGTGACAGATTCTCGTTTCAGAAAGTTTAGGGAACAAGGTGGGGCAGAGGCATCCGTGAAGGAGCTCCATGTTCAAAGCTGGAAGCTGGTATCTTTGCTGGTTTGGGGAGAATCCAGAGCTGGTTTAACTAGCAACCCCCTCCTGACTCCAGAAAGGCTTTGCTGGGCTCCAAACGCTGCTTATTCTGACGCGCCTGTGTGTGGAGAGGATTCCCGCAGCAACACTTGCTGTGCTCCAGTGCTCTGAGGGGTTGAGGCATTTGTTTACTGGAGCATTAGGCTTCAAAAATTTACAAGATGGGGGGGGAAGAGACAGAAAAAGCAAGACCTAATCTCCACAGTCCCTCTGCTGCCAGACTCGCGTGTGATGGCTGCTCGATCTTTTGTTTTGAATACGAATTTCAGGTGAGTTTAACTCATGGCCAGTTAGAATTGACAACTGCTTGTGTGCTGAAGCCTTTGAGATGTTCCACAATTAAAGGGAGGGAACTTAAATGGAAACAAGCCAGAACCATTTCTTCCAGTAAAAGTGAGCAAGGGTACACGCAGTTTGCTGTAAGCCTTTAGATGACCAGGTGCAGCTCTCTGAGTTTCCACCTGGATTGCTCCAGCCCCACCAGAAGCCCCACGTTCCCTCTGTGCTGTGTCCATACCTGACTTCCATCCTGGGGGATGTATTTTTCCTGTAGGTGCTTTGTAGGTTTTTCTCTGTGGCAGCTCAGTGTTCTTAACTCAAATTCTCCACTCTCGAAGGAGGTGTGAGCCATCTGATCTGAGCACAGTGTGCCTGAAATGCATTACTTCCAGTCAATCAGGATTAAACTGATGCTCATTGTTACCATGATAGGGCTAAAACGAGAGGATTATTTCCTAGCCATCCCTTTGGAGATTACAGTTTAAACAATTCTCACCTTATTTTACAGTCTGGCTGCTCTTCAGGCAATACCTTGCCCTGTTAGCCAAGCAAGAAATACACAGATAAGAGCATACAGTAGGTGAAGTTCACCTGTGGGATTGCTTTTGTGGGTTTTTTGGGGTTTGGGATTTTTTTAAATTATTCTTTCACTTGTGAGTTAGTTTGAAAGTGGAAAGAGTGAGGCAGCTGTTGGGGGAGAGAAAAAAATTAAACAAACCCAACCCTACCATTCTGTTCCTTCTCAGGGGATCCAGCTACAAAAATAGGTTTGCTAAGACAGGGAGGTTGTTTAATGGCTTCACTCCATTGCTCTGAGCACCGAACAACATGATGCAGAGCCCTGGACTGGAGAAGGCTCCAGAGTGAATAAGCAAAGCAGCTGTAAGGCAGGTTTGAAGTACATTAATGGAATCCATGGCTCAGCATGGGAGTGGACATTCTGACGTCGTGAGCTGTGCAGAGGTTTTCAAAAAGATAAATAATGGGAGACCTGTGAAAGAAAGAGCTTTGCTGGTTGGAAATCTAGAGCCCTGGTCTTTTGCAGTGGGTTCAAGCTGCATTAGAGCAGATCTTTGCATCTCTTTGCATTCATATTCTGTCTTTAAATGAAGCAGAGTATCAATGCACTTGATCAAGCTGCCAGATCACTTGTAATAAATCACTCAACATATTTCACTCCTTCCTGTTTGGCAGACTGTCTAAAGCAAATTCGGATTTTATTTATTACTTTTTTTTGGGAGGGAAACCATTAGTTCTCCAAGGGGTTTTATTTGCTGACTGGTTGAAAGCCAGACCCAGAACAGAGCAGTTCTAACCATTTACAGACTCAGAGCCCAGTGTGAGCTGTGGTTCTGCTGGGACCACTGCAGGAGAACGTGCCTCCCTGAACGGCAACAAGCTTCCTGTGATGACCAGTTGAGTGTATGAATTAAACATCCCTGAGTTTGAACAAGTTCCCTGCTATTTGCTTTGAATAATTTCAGTGGGCATCCCTGAGTGAAACTAGACCATGTGTGAGCAACCAGGTTCCCTTACAACAGAAGGTGTTCAAACAGCACTCGGCGTGCTTGGTTCTTGCTCATATTACTGCTCTTGTACCACTGAAGCTCTACAGCAAACTGTAAGAAGTAATTAGGGAGATTCTCCCCGTAACTACGGAATGCTCAGTACATCTCCTGCTGATAAGCAAGAACAGAAGTAAGTGAGATGTTCTTCAGGATGTCACCATGTGTCACTACAGGATGGCTGGGCACTGCATGTCTCACCTTGTGCCAGTGAGGCGTAAGCTCTGTGCAGCCTCTAGCACCTGGTTGTTCAGAACAGGACTGTTTCCCAGCTTTATTTCCCACCATCCTTGCAGCTGCTGAAGTCAGCCTGCAAAGCTGGTTTATTCTGCACTGCCAAGCTTGCCTGTTCCTTCTGTCAGCCAGGGGCTTCTGGTTTGAATATCGATATCAGAGTGGGATCTGGTAGCTGTAATAAGTCCATTATGGCACATTATTTAGGTCTTGTTAGCACTGGAACTGGCAGGCATCCTCTAAAACATGCTGCCAGCAGTTTTAGGGAGGGTTTTTTTCCACATAAATTAAACACCTCTTAAAGCCATGTAAATGCAAGAAAATTCATATTTTCATGCCACTTCAGCTGGAGCAGGTTTTAAGGGCTACTCTTCTGGTAGCAACAGATAAGAGAGCTCCAAGGAGGATGAAATGTTTCCCTTTTAATTTCTGAGTTGGTACCTGAGGGTTTGGCTACTTCACAGCCTTGCTGTTGGCTCTGAGACTGGCTGCCCTGAACTAGGACTCTACTGAGTGTCCAGTCCCACTCCAGGCCGTTCATATCATGTACTGTTAGCTCTGTTTTTACAAAGGCTTGAGTTTTAGTGGCCTGATGAGAGTGAAAATGGATTTTTCCTTTATTGCTTCTTACTTTCTTACCTTTGTATCTCTCTTACTAGAGACATCCTTCATGGACCTGGGGAAAGAGGGGAAGCTGACAGAAAATACTGCAATCCCAGTGCACCAGTACCATCACACAAATCCTCAACTTCAAATCTCAGGGTTTTAACGGACCCTGGATTGGGCACATGTTGGTGGCAGGGGTTCCTGGGTGTGGGCAGCTCTCTGGCACCCCATAATTTATGGGAAAGAGAGGAACATGTAGTCCTGTTGGCATGGCACAGTCTTGTGCTTGGATGGCTCTGCTGCAGAATGCCCCCTAAGTTACAGCAAGTGCTTGGGTAGATGCTGTCTGACACATGCGAATGTTTTATTTGCACAGACAGCTGGTGTGAACCTATTTATTAAAACACATGGCAGCAGGCTCTGTGCCTCCATAAGCTGTCACAGCTCCATCAGCTCCAAGTTGCTCATTTGACTTCTTGGGAAGCACATTGGGAACTTCTCTGAATCTCCTGTTTGGGTTGACAGCTAGTCCAGTTCTGCTCTGTATCAGCCCACCCTTGTGTGGCTGCAGCTCTCTTCCAGATCCCTTATTTATTATGTTTTGTGAAGTCTGCTCATAGCTCAGATGATTTACAGAGTAAATCACTGCACATGAGACAACCTCTTGCCCAAGGAGGTTCTCTGCTTTATTTCTTCCTACACTTCTTGTGATGCCTTGAGGGACTGTGCAAAAGAGCTTTGTGTCTGAAGGGATGGGAAGGAAGGACCAAGTGTTGAAGCTGAGAGCCACAAGGTGCAGCCTGGCCTCTCAGCATCCATTACCATGGTTTTTTCCACTCTTCCCAGGGAATTCATTAATTTCCCATTTGTGGGAGAGGCCCACGACGTCATTTATTCCATATATGATACTGCAAATACTCACACTTTTCCTTGAGTGAGGAGCACCTTGGTGGGGTGGGACGGTGAGTTTTGTGCTAGTGTTGTGGATGGCAGGCATGGTGTCAACGAACAGGTTAAGCAGCTCTCCACAGTACATAGTGCTATGGGAAATAGCAACCCATAAACCCAAATGGCTGCTTGTGAAGCACATCCAGGGTTAGTCGATGGCTTTGGTTCAGGAATCCTGCGTTTATACTGATGGCAACTAGAACTGAGGTTTCTTTTTCTTAGGTCACAGCCAAATTCCTGGTATGACTTTGGCTAACAGTACTGCTTTAAATCACTTACTACAGCTCCAAGCAGTGATAATCCCACCCAGTGGGCTGACAAAACTCTTTTGACCGCACAGCAGGGAACCCCAGGGCTGGGGCCAGTAACCCCTGTGGTGGCACTAATTGGCACCTTTGAGACAGGAGTGTGTCCTGAGGGGTCACAGTGCTGCCAGCCCCTAGGCTAGACAAGAAAATGAAGATGTTGGTGTTCAAATGCCTTTTCTCATGAGCTACACAGGGAAGCCAGAGCTTTAATTCAGTGTATGCACCACAGCCCAGCCTGCCTAATCCCAGCCCGTTTACACTGTGGCCCATCTTGCAGCTAGATCTAAATTAAATAAGCTCTTGTGTTCACTGCTTTACATAACCACTTGGCCTGCTGTGTTTTGCCCGTTCTTACATAATTTTGTCTTTTATTGTTCCCCAATTGATTTTAATTCACTTGATTTCTTTCTCCCTCCCCCTTCCCCGCGATGTCAGCTGGAGGGATATTGAAAGGACCAGGAAATGTGACCGATCAGTTTAGCTCTTTGGTTTTCCTCTTAACAGCATTTTGCAAAGGCAGAAAAGATGAAGGTAATCTAGTGATTCTTCCCAGAGAATGAAAAAACCCCCCTGCAGCTTCCTTTAATCTTCTTGCAGATAATTTAAAACAGCTATTTAATTGTATCCTCCCTACTTCCCCCGCCTCTTCCTTCAAGTCTTTTACTATTGTCTCTGTGCAGCATCTGCTGGAGTCTCACAGATGGCACTTCTGCTTCCCAACGTTCAGAAACACTTCTGTGTCCTGCCTGAGGCATGTGTGATGGGCAGCGTCCCACTGCAGGACACATGGCTGCCTGGGCTGGGGGTACAGTGGCCTTTGGGCTTCAGTGGTGTCACCATCACCTTTTACCTACTGTGAAGCTACACCCTGCTGAGGGGCAGCTGGTGAGCATGGTGGGGTCCAGGGCTGACAAGGTGGGGATGTCTGAGCATCGTGGCCATTGAATTATTTATGTTGGAAAAGACCTTTAAGATCATTGAGTCTAGACCTAAAGCAGGTAACATCAGGTGCCTAAGACAGCAGTCCCAGGGGCTGCTTTGCCTGGAGCACCTGCCTGGTTTTTGGAGCCTGCAGGAAGGTTTCCATTGCTGTTAAACAAGTTTCTTCACCCCAGCTTTCCCACAGCAGAGTTTCAGGCATCAAAACTTATGAAAACAATTTATTCTAATGGTGTAGCAGGGAACAAAGCTCGAGCTGGGTGTCTCCGGAGACGGTCTCTCTCGTTCATGTATCCGTGCACAGGCACATGGAGTCTGTTCCATGTACTTGTCCAGAGAAAGTAACTTGTGACTGCTTATCCAGCCAGGTTGTGCTGGTTATTGCTGCTTCCTGTGCACTGGCTCCATACTTCTTCCCCACGAGGGCTTGTTTGTCATCTGCTGTCAGCTTTGTTCATCTTCTGATGGCCTTTGATATGATGACTTCAAAGATTCAGCCTTGGTTTTGTTGCCTTCTCATTATGACTAAGCAAAGGTTCAGCTTAAAGTTTTAGTGATGGTTTGTGGCCTAAGGCCACAGCACTCCAGTCTCTGGGGCTAAACTAAGCCAAGCAAGTTCAATTCAACCTGATTTTAAGCAATCACGTAATTAATTCTAATACCCTGTAAGTCAGTTATCTGAATTCCCAACAATCATAACAGACAGGGCTAACACAAGGTTGTTGTCTCTGATGGACCCTGATTGACAGAGCAAGTGCCCAGAGCTGGTGAGCAGGCAGTGGCACCCCAGGAGAAGTCCATTTCATGAGGTTTCTGCCATGCACTGGGTGTGCTTGTTGCCTTCTCTTCCTGGGCAGCTCAGCTCTGCTGATGGGTCTTCTTCTGCCCTTGCAGGTTCAGCTGGATAGATGCTCATTCATTGCCTTTACTGGGCTGCTCAAGGCTTTGCATGGTGTCTAGCAGTAGGAGGAGCAACCTCATCTCTTAAGCATCGCATTTTCTTCCTCCTTTAACTGTGAAGGCAATGGTCTGCCAAATTACCAGCTTCACCCAGACCAGCCAATCAAGGACCTGCTGCCTATAAGCACGTTTGGTGCCGGATGACATTTAGCTCAGCATACCTCTGTTTTTGATCAGCACTCTGAGAAGCTGATTCATCCGGCCAGGGCAGTGACACATCCTATTAGTGGTAGCATTGCCATCAACAGGCGTAGGTCTGCAGTGCTGAACTACATGGAAGTGGTCCCACTACTTGGTAGGGTGGTCGCATCACCTTGTTCCCTGAGAACTTATTTAATGAGTCCGGGACTATTACAACTATTTGAGAACACGCAATGCCAAATTACCCTGCCTCTCCCTCCTGTTCTGTGATCGTTTTTCAAAACCATCTTATAAAAATGCAACTCAAAGAGCCACTGGGAAATTTTAGCTCATTGCTCGCATCACTCTATTGATTCCTCCTGTGAAGAACCTCACACTTTATCCTCACGGGGACAATTTGTACTTTTTAATACACTCATTTCATTCAAAAGAGAAACTCACAGGATTGAGTTTCCCTCCCCAAGGCCCATGTTTCATTTTTTGTCACTGTCAGTCATGGGCTGATGACACCATCACACTCACTCGTTCCATAACTCCCAGTGTGTGATAACGCACTGTAGGAGGAAGGGGAAATGTAGGTTCAGACTAGCGAGTAGATACTTGACCTCAGGTTGCTGTGATGGTGTGGAGTGTATGTCCCAAACACTTAACAGACTGAAATCCCTAACCCAGGAGACAAACTGTGCCCTGGGCTTGGTCCCCTTCACAGCACTGTGGCCCTTGCAGGTGCTTCCTGACCAGCACAGAAGAGCCGTGGGATGAAAAATCCCTTGAAAGGGTAAAGGAAGATGCAGGAGTTAAGTTGGAAAGAACAGCACAGTGCAGAGCCGGGCAGGGCACGTGGCCAGCGGGGTCCAGCCTGGAGGCCAAACCATGCTGGGAAACAAATCCCATAAATCCCTAAGGCTCTGCGAGGAGCTTCCAAAGAGACAGACACATGGGAAAACCAGCAATAAAGGAATCAATAAGTTCACTGGCCCTTCAGGATGTGCTTTTTTTCCCCCTCTGTCTCTTAATGGTCTAACAGAATGTCCTTTGCTCCCTACTCAGCAGTATGGGAGGAGGTACAGGCACAGCCTCATGCCTGCAGAGTCTGCGTGAAGAAAATCCATAAGCAAATGTGGGGAGGGGGAGAGAAAGTGGTTCCAGCCAACCCATACTCTGTTCTGCTCCAGATAATGTTTCCATGGTACAGCCAGCACTGCTGGAGTTTGGGTTGACACTGCAAACCTCACTAAGGGGGTCAATTACCCCCTAAAATGAGTTTCTCAGGGCACCAGTGATGGATCTTGTCACTACTGTTCCCTCCATCAGCTCAGGCAGCCGACCAAATCTGTCCAGCCCACAGTTAACAGCTCTCACACTTGAGCCTATAGTCAAGAGTAGGACAGTGTTTGACTTAAATATAGCCTTTAATTTATTTATAACCACATATCCAGCACTCAGTATCATATTTAATGCAACTAACATTCACGTTAAATCCCCACTGAGAGGCACATTATGAAGATTAACAGCCTGGCTTTTCTGAAACTCTGGTTTATACGGGGCTGATTTGTGCCTGGTGCTTTATAGGGAAGTGTTAAGAACAGTTGAACCAAGAAATCTCTGTCTGAAGCTGCCATTTTGTGAAAGTCAGTGCCTGAAACTCTGCTTGCAGTTCCGTGGCCAAAAGAAAGGGCTGGAGGCAGATAAACTTCTGGGAAATGATGACATGCAGGTAGGAGAGACCCCTGGGATATAACCTCTGCTGGTCACACAACAGACCATCTACGGGGAGGTTATTTCTTTTAATGATACAGCCCACTTTCCTTTCAAACAGGCTGTCAGGAAAATTAATCTCAAGTTTAAGGTGATGCTGAATGTACTACTGTGCCCTGCAATTGTCTGGAGCTGGTTTATCCCTTTGTGTCTTCATGTGGCAAAATTGTCAGGGCTCAGCTCCTCATGATCATAGAATCAGTGCGTGTATTGAGTTGGAAGGGACTTCCAAAGGTCATCTAGTCCAACCCCCATACACAAGCAGGGACATCTCTAACTAGAACAGATTGCTCACAGCCCCATCCAGCCTGACCTTGAATGAAGAGATTTGTGTGGGATCTTGTGTCCGGATCCCTCCCCTGCCTAGGTCACTGCCCAGATTAACTTTTCACAGAGGAGAAATGTGACCAAACCCATTAACTGGCAGGATAAGGATCAGTTTTGTTCTGCGTTCACAATGCACTGGGCTCGTGCTCGTGCTCCAGCTCTGCAGAGAAGCTGCTTTGGGCTCCACCACACTGAAGCAAAGGGTCTGTTGAAGTATATTGGTTGGGAGTCTTGTACTGAGACTTGTTTTGGCGTCTTGTCTGCAGGCTGCCACTGAGGAGCAGTTCTGGGATGTGTAAAGCAAAGACACAAAACTGAGGGTCTGACCTGCTCACCTGCCTGGCTGTGTATTGGGACCCCCAGCCCCATGCACTTGGTCTCACAGAAACAATGATGCAAGAAGGTATTTAGAAGACACCTAGATGTGGTGCTTAGGGCCATGGTTAGTAGTGGACTTGTTAGTGTTTGGTTAACAGTTGGACTCAATGATCTCAAAGGTCTTTTCCAACCAAAATGATGCTGTGATTCCATGTGCCAAAGGGTTTACTGTCTAAATAATGACTGGAGTGATGCCGCTCAGCCCCTGCAGGTTTTGTTTGAAGACAGAACACAGGCAGCTACAATAGGCATTTTTCTAAGAGTCAGAGAAAATGGCTGAAGCCTGTTAGACCTCTGAGCTCACTGCTGAACCCTCTGCTGAGGAGCAGCAAAATGCTCAGAGAATGCCCAACAAGCTCCACTAGGGATGTTTTCCCTTGGTTCATGACTAAGACAGAGAACCAGAGTCTTACTGACAACATGTCTCAGGTCAGGGCTTCTAGTGACAGCAAACCACCATTACCCAAATAAATGGACTTTTAAAAAGGGCCAAAGCAGAGAGGTGCATCCAGGATGCAGCTCCCAAACCCACTGCATCTGCCAGCACACTTCCTGCTTCTCTCTGATCCCATCGGATCCGGTCAGTGCTTCCCATGGTCTTGCCCTGATTCACTGAGGTTTCAGCTTGGTGCAATTCCTTAGCAACCTGCTGTTTAAACTCTCCCTCTCTAGGGTGGTCCCCCACTAGAGGAAGGCAGGGGGCTGAAGGAGGTGCTGGAAGCAGGAGGAGTATTTCAGGTTACAAGCTTTAGTGGCTGAGCTGTGTCAGAGCTCCTCTGCTCTTTATTAATGCTCAGGGTCCTCTAGGAAAAGAGAAGGAAGACGAAGCATGGCAGGAGCTATTTATTTCGAGAATGAGATGCCAGGTGCATTACTGCTTGCCAGCTCCATCTCTTCCAGCAACTGATGTCTCCCACTGCTGTCACTCCCTGCTTAGCCTGAGTGCCTCTGAAACGGGTTAGAGAGGTGTCATCTTCAGGGAATGGCTGGATCACAGGCAGAGGATGCAGAAGGTCTTTCTTTATCATAAATGCTTCTTTTTCACTCTTCCCCCCATCCCCTCCCCCTTTTGTCAATGAAGATGGTTCAGGAGAAAAACTACCACAGATCTAGTGATGTTACAGCCAGAAATAAAGCCAGCTCCTGTCTTCGTTCCTTTGAAACAAGTGTGTTTGGGAAAAGAAAATTGCAGAGCGTAACGTAGGGGTTTTTCTCCTCTTGTGTAAGGCTGCACTGAATTCCATCCCTTAAATATTGCCCAGGAAAAAAAGGAATTGCTTTTAAGAGCTCTCAGGGGCTGCCCACCTCCTTGTGACCTCACATCTCCTTGCTCTTGCACAAAGCAGGTTAAAAGGATGTTTCTGTTTTCTGCTCTAGAGGTTGTGGGTTTCTTCCCTGTAAAATAATGGGAAATCAGCTGTTTAGGGAAAAACTATAATTCACTCAGTTTCAATTAAAGCAAAAAAAACCAACCAAACCCAACCCAAAAGTAATACAAATCCCCCACTGGCAGCCTGTAAAAAGAGCAGAAACAGGGCAAGAAATGACAGTTTTATAAACCTCCTGCTGGGTCGTGATAGAAGAGGCCTTTGTGCTTGCAAAACAAAGCCAGTTTGCTGTGAAGCAACTAGTCACTCAAACCCTACAAGTGCAGCTGTGGCTTTGCACAGAAGCCATGCACCAGCAGACAGCCCGATGTCCTCACATCTGCCCCGGCTGCCCAGCAGGATTCAGCTCTTTCCACAAGACAGAGGGACTGCTCCCTGTTGGTGATGTAGATGAGGGACATGCCTTTGCTGTCAGGAAAAAACATTAGAAAAAAATTAATTCAGGTGATTTTTTCAGGAGAAGGAGCTGATTTGGGTGATTTGCGTGACTGTTCTTATTTCCCACTTTTATAGGGCTGGAGCAGAACAGCTGTGATGAGTGGGGTTTGCTGGGGCTGTGTTGGGCTGGGTGCGATCTCTCGTCTTCCATGTGGATTTGCCTTGCCTGAGCTGCTCTCCTGAGCTTGTTTTTAAGGCTGCATGTATTGATCCATCTGTAGAGATTATTTTGACTCCTGGGTACTGTTGATATAAAATTGAAGCTTAGCTGAAAATCTTCTGGGCGTGAATTCCTTTTTCAGCAACAGGCTTTTTTCCTCTCTGTGAGGCTGCTCCACACCCCAGTGCCTTACACCAAGGGAAAAACCTTAATAATTTGCAGATTTCTCTCTATTTCTGCCTTGCAAGTCTCACACCAGCACATTTGCCAAACCTGCTTGTTCCACGTAAAGCCATCATGTCAACCACTGGGAGCTCCTCTTCAGCCCCTTTGGAGTGGTGCTGCTCTTCTGCCAAGACCTAGCTTGTGTCTGGGGCCTTTCAGGTCAACATCTCAGCAGCAGGGAAACCACTCAGGTGGAGAATGGGTCTTTCTGCCTGATTGCTTCCACTTGTAAACAGACACTGGTCCCAAATGTAGGGTTGGTGTCATGGCTGGGAAAAGCTAGTTTTTTTCCTCAGAGCTGGTGGAGCCCAGAGCTTCCAGTATCAACCCCTTGTTGTCTTGTCAAGGCTGCTTTTACTGTGCATGTGTGTGACACCAACATATCTACTGGCATAAGTCACAGAGCCACAGTGAATCAACAGGGAGATTGCTGTGAATCCCCTAGGAGTGAGGCTGGCAATCAAAGACCTCTCCACTGATCAAAGGCTGTGCCCCGCATCCTGGGAAGCTGATGGGGAGAAAACCCTCCAGCTCTTTCTAATGAAAATTACTACCAGGAAATATCAAGGAAAATGCCATGAAAAATTAGTTTCTGGGCCAGGACAGTGGTTATTCTGACAGAGTCTTCATGCCTCCACTTCATCTTCCATTGAAGCTTTGCTGGGGGTAAGTGGTCTCAGAGAAAACAGGGCTTTTGGGGCCAGTTGCAAAGAACGAATTGCAGAGGCTGCTGAGGAAAGCAGAGTTATTATCCAAAACAACAAGAAATTCAGCTGAAAATAAGCCTGGCATTTTCATTTGTAGCTCTTGTGTCAGGAATCTGGCTCCAGCCAAGCTGATTGGTCTGGAAATAGGGCAGATGGGTGATTAAATGTGCATTGGTCATCCCTAAGAAACCAGCCTGTTCCAAGACTTACTCACAAAATACTTCCAGCTTCTCCTTCTGCTCACAATGTGGCTTCAGCACAAAGTGGGATTTTTTTGAGGAGCACGTGGTGAAGGCAGTAGTAGATGCAATGTGAGGCTGCTGTCCTGCCAGCCTCTCCCCACTGTTGGGTAAAGGTTTGGGTTTAAATGGTTTTGAGGTGAATGAGACAACTTGCCTGGAGGACCAGCATCAATCCTTTAGTAAAAACCAGACTGTTCAAATAAACAGAGATTTGCCTACTGTTTAGATAACTTTGAAATGCTTATTATTCAAAGTAAACCAATTACATAACCTTTCCCCCCACTATTTTTGGCTCAAGGAGGAATCCGTGAATTTCCTTTTTCAGAACAGAACGTTGGTGCTTTTTACCGTGATTCAGGGACCGGTTTTGTACTTTGCAACGGGTACACGGATGATTCATGGTGACACATTTTGTGTTGGCAACGGGCCCTGTCTCAAAAGCCTCGACACAACATGTGTTCTGGGCTCTGCTTCTCCAAAGTTTGGGATCACAGCTGCAGAAACCCTGGGGAAACCAGCTTCAAAGGGATGGGCCACACCAGAGTGCAGTGTTAGCAGCAGAGCTGACTAGGGCATTGCATCACTTCAGTAGTTTGAGTAGGTCCTTGCACTTGTGCAAAGTTTCATGTGTTACTGGACTTCCAGTTTTTGTGTCTTTGGCTTTTTTTCCCTACTTCATACATGCAGGAACTTCATTGCTTAGCCCTTGCCAGTGCTGAGGGTGACCATCTCCAAGCGGTGAGTGCCCACTGCTGCTCTTGCTCTTCCTCATTCCTTGACCACAAGCAACAAGACCCACCTTCCTGTGTCTTTGTGTCAGACTATGTCCCTGTACACCCAGCTCTGCCTCTTGGAGACGTGCTGTTCCCCTTGTTTAATGCTTTGTGGGCACCCTCTGGATTGGAGCAGTAGGGTTTTGTTTTCTTCTTTTATAATGCAAGACAGGTAATGTGGCAGGAGGGGTTGGAGCGTGGGCTGGGTCTGCTCCCCAGAATCCTGTCCATGCTGTACAGGAAGGAATGCCATTTCCCACCTGAGCTGTCCCTGGTTTCTACCACTGGAAGTGAAAAGAGTCGGAGTAGTACAAAAGACGTGCTGTGGAAACTGCTGTTTAAGCCTCCCTTTAGTGTATGATCTATCAAAGTAATGACATGTGGCTCAGCAACCTCAGACTGCTGCAACAGCCTCCTTCTTCCATCTAATTAAAATGTGATTGTTTCACTCATGTTAGTTTGCATTTTAAATAAGGAGACTGAGTGGCTGATTGGTAACATTCTCTGCATGGGCAAAGATAAGCATTAATCACTCCATCCTACTCAGGCTTTCCCTTCCCCAGCCATCGCACTGCAAATAAAGGAGAGAAAGAGCCTGCGTTCGGATGACACTTGAGTTGCTTCCTCCGTTGGGTCTCGGGAGTGGATGGTGACCTGCCCTGGCTGGCTGCCGCCTGCACAGGAGCTGCATTTTGAGCAATGAGGGAACTTTCATCCCAAAGCAAAGCTTTGCTTTGGGCATTAATGGGCTTCTGCCTCCAGTTGCCTTTCATCTTTGTTAAATGTTTTAGTATCGCTACGCACCTGCCTCCTCGATGTGTGAAGGCAGGGGAGGGAGGAGAGTGAGACTGGGTGTGTACGCAGGCAGGAACATAACCTGAAATACTCTTCTCCGTAAATAATTAAAACACCGTATTAAGTCATGTGGCATGGCCACACCAAAATGGCCAGCGTGCAGCAGTCACACACCCTCAGCATCCCTGGGACCCTCAGCAGCCTTTGGCTCCTTCAGCCCTGCACACAGAGTCCACCAGCCTCCGTGGAGCTGATTGATGGCCGTCTGGGCAAGTTACATGAGAGCAGAACCTCCTCCACACAGCTGGGTTTGCAGGTGGGGAACTAGGATGTGGTGGTTTCAAACCAGCCCAGCTCTGGGTGTTTCTGTAGCCCTGAAGCTCATGTGCTTTTTGGGGTATTTTTAGCAGACCGAAGTTTACCGAAGGTCGTGGGGAAGTAGAGCATCAGCATCTGGAAGAGCTGTCATTCTGCTTCCAGTCTAGCAGGAGTAACACATTGACTTATTCATGAGAGCAGTCAGCTCCCTCCTCTCTGCGTGCTGCAATCTGCTTTACCTCTCCCAGCACAGAGAAATAATTTTATTGTCAACAATTTGCTGTCCTTAATAAAACCTTAAAGCAAGTCAAGCAAGATTTGAGGGAAATGGAAATGTTCCCAGTTTTTTTATGATTTTCTTTCTTCCATTCTTTCCAAAATACCCTACTTTTTAACTGGCTAAACCGACGATCAGCAGTTGCTGCTCCAGCCAAAAAGAGAGAGAGAAAATAATTTCTGAAAGCATGAAGACTGCTGGATAAACCCTTGGAGCTGCTGGTTCTCCACAGCTGTGTTCTAGCTATGCTCATACTTGTGGATTTTCTTCTGCTTTGACTTTCGCTCTATCTTCCACCCTGGAAGGCAGCATCTCGCCAGTGCCAGTAATCCACTGTTAGTTTTTGTTCCATCTCTTCTGAGAGGCAACAGCAGCTCTTCTTTGCAGGGGTAAAGGATCCTGAGCAGAGAAAACTTGCAGCAATTCATCACATCTTACAAGGCAGCATCCAAATACTCTGGACTCAGTAGGAGAAGCTTATTTGAAGGGTGGGTGTCAGGAGGATGGAGCAAGGCTCTTCCAGTGTCATCTAGTGATAGGATATGGGGCAGTGGGTGTGAGCTGGAACATAGGAGGTTCCATATAGATATCAGAAGGAACTTCTTCCCAGTGAGGGTGACAGAGCATTGGAACAGGCTGCCCAGGGAGGTTGTGGAGTCTCCTTCACTGGAGATGTTTAAAACCCACCTGGATGTGTTCCTGTGCAACTTGCTCTGGGTGGTCCTATTCTGGCAGGGGGATTGGACTAGATGATCTTTCGAGGTCCCTTCGAATTACACATGTTCTGTGAAATCTGGTAGCTGGAAAATGTCCGTGTCTTCAATGACTAATCTGAACCCAGGTGTTACCTGGAAAATGAAGATACTTGATGCTCCCTGCAGAGAATGATCCATCAAAATGGCAAGAGTTGCTCAACAAGCATGAAGATGGAGAGTGCAAACCATGACAGGCCCTATCTGCCTCATTTATGTCCTTGTGTTGTGTCACTGCCTGTTGATGCTCTTGGGAGATGTCTGGGAGAAGGCAGTGAATGATTAAGTTCAGAATTACAGGGGACGGCCCATCCAGCAACAGGCAAGTCCCAAAAGCTGGCGTGAACCTTGCTGGGTGATAGTGTCCCACTCTCACTCCCTCATTTCTCACTGACACCAAATTATATTAAATTTCCCATAAAATTAAAGGGTTTAATAGGTTTTGTAATGAGCTGTGAAGTCATAGAATCATTATGGCTATAAAGATCTCCAGGATCATCAAGTGCAGCCCTCATCCCAGTATCTCCCTAACCCCTAGACCATGGCCTCAAGTGCTACACCTGCGCGTTTTGTAAACACCTCCAGGGATGGTGACTCCACCACCTCCCTGGCAGCCTGTTCCAGTGCCCAACCACCCTCTCAGGAAATAACTTCTTCCTAATATCCAATCTGAACCTCCCCTGATGCAATTGAGGCCCTTTCCTCTCGTCCTATCATTAATAATTCGGTAGAAGAGATCAGCAACAACCTCGCTACAACCTAGAATCATAGAATCATTAGGGATTGGAAGGGACTTCCCATGATCATCCAGTCCAATCCCCCTGCCACAGCAGGATCACCCAGACCAAGTCATACAGTCAGTCTGGGTTAGAAGGGACCACAGGATCATCAAGTTCCAACCCCCTTGCCATGGGCAGGCTGGCACCCCCACCCTAGACCAGGCTGGCCAGAGCCTCATCCAGCCTGGCCTTAAACACCTCCAGGGATGGGGCCCCAACCACCTCCCTGGGCAACCCATTCCAGGCTCTCACCACTCTCACCGTGAAGAACTTCCTCCTCACATCCACTCTAAATCTACGCATCCCCAGCTTTGCTCCATTTTCCCTAGTCCTGTCACTATGTGCCATCCTAAATAGTCCCTCCCCAGCCTTTTTGTAGGCCACCTTCAGATACTGGGAGGCCACAATAAGGCCACCTCGGAATCTCCTCTCCTCCAGACTGAACAACCCCAATTCCCTCGGTCTATCCTCATAGCAGAGGTGCTCCAGCCCTCTGATCGTCCTCGTGGCCCTCCTCTGCACTCACTCCAGCACGTCCACATCCTTCTTGTAATAAGGGCTCTAAAACTGGACACAGTGCTCCAGGTGGGGTCTCACCAGAGCAGAGTAGAGGGGGAGAATCACCTCCCTAGACCTGCTGGCCACACTTCTCCTGATGCAGCCCAGGATCAGGTTTGCCTTCTGGGCCACAAGTGCACACTGCTGGCTCATGTTGAGCTTTTCATCCACAAGCACCCCCAAGTCCCTCTCCTCAGGGCTGCTCTCCAGCCAACTACTGCTCAGCTTGTATTTGTGCTTAGGATTGTCTCGACCCAGATGCAGGACCTTACACTTGGTTTGTTGAACCCCATCAGGTTGGCTTGTGTCCACCTCTCCAGCCTGTCCAGGTCCCTCTAGATGGCAGGTAGCTATAGAGAGCAATAAGGTCTCCTCTCAGCCTCCTCTTCTCTAGACTAAATAACCCCAGTTTCCTCAGCAGCTTCTCATAGGGCCTGTTTGCTAACCCTCTCCCCAGCCTTGTTGCCCTTCTCTGGACCTGCTCCAGCCCTACAATGTCCTTCTTATACTGTGGCACCCGAAACTGGACCCAGTACTCAAGGTCTCACGAGTGCAGAGTACAGAGGCGCCATCACCTCCATAGTCCTGCTGGTTACCCTGGTCCTGATCCAGGCCAAGATGCCATTGGCCTTCTTGACTACCTGGGCACTTTGCTGGCTCCTGTTCAGCCGGCTGTCAACCAACACCCCCAGGTCCTTCTCCTACAGGCAGCTCTCCAGCCATTTCTCCCAAAGGCTGTAGCGGTGCTGGAGGTTGTTGTGACCAAAGTGCATGACCCAGCTTTGTTAAACCTCATCCCATTGGCTCAGCCCATCACTCCAGCCTGTCCAAATCCCTCTCCAGCACCTCCCTAGCCTTCCGCTTCATTTCATGTCAGCTGCAAATTTACTGCAGGTGCATTCGATCTCCTCATCCAGGTCACTGATAAAGATGTTAAACAAGACTAGTCCCAACACTGAACCCTGAGGGACACTGCTTGTGACTGATCACCAACTGGATTTAACCCCATTCACCACAACTCTCTGGGCTTGGCCATCCAGCCAGTTTTTAACTCGGCAAAGAGTCCACTTCTCTAAGCCATGAGCTGGCAGCTTCTCCAGCCGAGTGCTATTGGAAACGGTGTCAAATACCTAACTGAAGTCCAGGTAGACAAGATCCATTGGTTTTCCCTCATCCACTAGGGAGGTCCCCTGATTATAGAAGGAGATCAGGTTGATTAAACAAAACTTGCCCTTCATGAACCCATGTTGGCTGGGCCTAATCCCCTTGCTGTGTTCCACTTGCTGCGTGATCACCCCCAAGACGAACTGTTCCATAATCTTCTCCAGTACTGAGGTCAGGCTGACAGACCTGGAGTTCCCCAGATCCTCTCTTCTGCCCTTCTTGTAGGTAGGTGTCACATTGGCAAGTTTCCAGTGATCCAGGACCTCCTCCGTTAACCCAGAAGTGCTGATAAATGATGGAGAGAGGGTTGGCAAGTTCCACTGCCAGCTCCCTCAACAAGTTCAGGTGGATCTCATCCAGGCCCATAGATTTACCGTTGTCCAGCTGGCTTAGCAGGTCACACACTACTATTTCCTGGGTTATGAGGAGACTATACTGATCTCCAACCCTATCTTCCAGCTCAGGAGACTGAATACCATGAGGATAACTGGTCTAAATGTTAATAAATCACCAGGAAACACTAAAATTACTTGGCTTGAGGACTTGTGAAGAAGCACATGGATGATGAGGCAGCATCAGATCCTCTTTTACTTCGTGTAAACTGTGAGGCTCAGAACAGTCCAGGCAATTTGGGGCCCCTCACCAAGACGTTCTGTTTCCTCCTCCTGTGTGTCAGTCCAGATGGACTTTGTATTTTCAATACTAGATTCTTAATCTTGGTTTCTGTTGCCAAAGTACTCTGATGGAAGTGTCAGTTCACATTGGAAAACAGGGTTGTTTTCTTGTCATGTCCTCTGCCCCCAAATGCTGAACCACACAAAAATGCAGAGGTTTGGAGAGAAATCTTAGCCTTCTGTGTGACATTAAGGAGCCTGGAGAGATGTGAATAAACGGGCTCCAGAATGAATGCAAAGAAGGTAGACGACCTTTAGTGACCCTTTGCATCAAAAGCTGGAGGGGAGTGAATGTAGAGGGCCATGAAGACTTGTGATGTTCACCCACAGATGGTGGAGTTCTGATATCTGATAGTGGGTTTTCTGCCTGAAGTGGGCACTGATTTCATCAATCAGATTTGGATGGTCCAAAGTAAGAAGGGGCCAGAGCTGGCTAGTCAGGGTATGGTAGTTATGGCTGTCAGTCATCAAGATGGACTTGGCTGAAAAGCCGGTGACTCTAAACTAAAATGTCCTTGTGCTTCATCAATATAATTATTTTCATGAGAAATGCCAGTTCTTATTAAACAACTGCCTGTCATAATTGTCTCTGAAGCTGTCATTACCAAGAGTCAGCTGTCACTCGCATGGATGTGCTTCTGGAGATGCCTCTGCCTAATCCTAATGAAATTGCCCAGCAGAGCATTGCTGCAGCATAGAGATAGCCCTGGGGCATGGAGGATGGTGATACCTCTCTGCCCAGGCTTTCCCACATGCTAGTGTGATCCCTCCAGGCTGCCGTGGCAGGAGAAGTTAATCCTCCCCACTGCTCTTACTTACTCCTTAAGTGCTTGTCACAGGAAAATGGGGCTTCAGCATCACAGAATCACAGAATGTGTTGGGTTGGAAGGGACCTCCAAGGGCCATCTAGTCCAACCCCCCTACAACAAGCATGTTCTAGTCTAACCAGAACGGATTGCCCAGAGCCCCATCCAGCCGGACCTTGAATGGCTCCAGGGTGATGGGGCCTCCACCACCTCACCAGGAAGCCTGTTCCAGGGATCCACCACCCTCAGATTCAAGAACTTTTTCCTCATGTCCAGCCTCAGTCTGCCCTTTTCCAGCTTCAAACCATGACCCCTCATCCTATCATTCCTTGCCTTTGTGAACAGTTAGCCCCAGCCTTCTGATAGCCCCTTTCAGGGATTGGAAGGTTGCTGTAAGGTCCTCCTGGAGTCTTCTCTTGAGGCTGAACAGCCCCGGCTCTCTCAGCCTGACATATCTGCCCGTGCAAAGAGCTTCATTCCTGCCTCCAGCCTCACGAGCTGGAGGCACTATTTCTAATTCATCCTCTTTTTCCACTGGAGATTTATGACTTTTCCTCCTGCACTCCAGAAAACAACGGGGTTTGTGGTTTTGTAGTGGAAAAAAAAAGCATTTTCAAAGGGGAAAAAAATATTTATTTGGGTGAAACCAAGCAGAATGAATTAAGAAATATATCAGGGATGAGATAACCAAAGCTATTAACTTGGGGTTGACCTACGGCACTTTGTTTGCAAATAAAACATCTAGTTTTAGCTGAGCTGATACCACCTTGCTTCATTCTGGGCTTATAACCCATCATTTTCCTCTTCCCTTTTCCGCTGAGAACAGTTCTGAAAAAAAAGAAGTTGAACAGGTTTTTTCATCTAGTATTTTGAAATGAGATGTGTTAGTGTTTCCAGAGAGAAAAGAAGTGTTTATTTGAAAACACTGACATAGTTCAACATTCCCCCCCCCCCTTTTTGTCAATTGTTTATTGACTTGCAACATAAATCCTTGAGTAGCTTTTGGTTTCCTTCCAAAAACTTGTTTTCATCATTCTCAGAAGAAGATTTGTTGCCTGTAACTGCTGTGTACTTAAATGAGGGCAGAATCCTGTAACTCCACGCTCATAAATCCCCATCATTTTGTCTCAGCCTTCACCTGGGGGGTGATGATGAAGCATGAGCCAGGGACCTCCAAAAGTAGGAATGTAGAGTGCTGCTGCTTGCCTTAGAGGGTTGTGGGGTCCTAAAAGAAACAGCCTTTGCAGCAGGTGACAACACTTCACGGGACACAGGATTTACTCTTTCACTTAATCAGGACAAGTAGGACTGCTTCAATTATTAGAAACTCCTTAGAGGGCAAAGACATTTTGCAGCTGGTTTTAGAACTTCTATTCTTGCATCCATTCAGTCTCTGTACTTTTCATTCCCTTACGACAGGCTGTAATAAATCTTGAAATGCACAAACAGATCTTTCTGGTTATGTTTCTTTTGTACAGGTTATGTTTCTTTCTGCCTCACTGTAATGAATCATAGAGTCACAGAGTGGTTTGGGTTGGAAGGGATCTCAAAAATCGCCCAGTCCCAAGTCCCTGTCGTGGGCAGCGACACCCCTCACCAGACCAAGTTGCCCAGAGCCCCATCCAACCTGGCCTTGAACACTTCCAGGGATGGAGCAGCCACAGCCTCCCTGGGCTTGAACCCATCATCCTTGTCCTATTACTAACGTCCTTCATAAGAAGCCTCCCCAGCTTTCCTCTAGCCTCCTTTTGGTACTGGAAGCTGCTATAAGATCCCCCCAGGGAGCCTTCTCTTCTCCAGGCAGAACAGCGCCAGTTCTCTCAGCCTGTAAAGCATTTCTGATTTGGCATCATCAAACCCTGACCCAGGTTCCACCTCTTCTAAGCATTTTAATTAATGCATAACAGATAAGCAAACACACACATAAATTATCTCCTAAAAGTTGGGTGCAACCTTCTCAGCATTCTCTCTAGATCAATGTTGTTTAATCTGTCTCACAGTTGTTCTCTTTCTTCAGTTTGCTCTTCCCTGCTAAAGAGCAGATGCTTCTCCTTGTCTGTCCTGGCCAGGTATATGCCAGGGGGATCCTGGAAGATGAGTGTTTAATAAGGTCTCTAAGAGGCTCTAAATATAATAATCCAAATAGCACCCAAATTGGTGGTGTCGCTCCCTCTTTATGTTTTGTTCAGGCTCCTGAATGTGTCATTAAAGATCAGACACATCTCCTTTCTTCATCTCTGTGATCCCTGCTTCGCCAGCAGCTGTGCAGCAGAGCAGAACCTCCAAGTGCCCTTTCCACAAACCCCAGACAGGTCCTTGCCTGTGAAGCAGTTTTGACACTCTCGAATTAAGTTTGAGCTCTGTTTTTAGAGTTAAAGCTGGTCCTAGGATCCCCCGCACTAATTTATACGAAGAGCCATTCCTTCATGCAAAGAGAAAAGATCAGAGAAGGGGATTTCACAAGTACCCTGGAAGAACTTTTACAGAGCCTGCAGCCTTGGTGCTTGTAGTAACTGCTGCTGCAGAGTCTGGGATGTGCTGGTGTGAGAGAGGAGTGACCTAAGCTCCTGAGCTCCCTTGTGTAAGCAGTGAACCTGGTAATGTGGTCAAAGTTGGCATAACCCTGTCACCGTAGCTGTGCTTTTCCAAGCTGAGCAGTGCAGGAAGTAGGAATAAAGGAATAGACTGAACAAAAGCTGTTAGCAGTGGAGAAGAGAGGTGTTTTCCAAACCAGGCTGGTACCTGTGAGACAGGAGTTGCAGTATAATTGGGGTTGGGGATGGAAGGCTGAACAAATGAAAAAAGATAATATCAGGCAGAACTGGATGTGATGAGGGAGATGTGAAAGTAACCAGCTACAAACCCTGTAAGATTGAGACCGCCAAGGAAGACAGTGGGAGGCGGCAGGAGAAAGGAGCTTTGGTGTGGAGGTGTCTGGATCTGAGTGACACAGCTATGGAACCTTGTCTGTGTGAGCAAGGAGTAGCAGTACATCTAAAACATTCCCCAAGGGAAACACCCACAGAAACATTCCCAAAGGAAAACACTTGCTGCAGTGATGAAAGAGATGCACGGCTAATCCTCTGGGCTGGCTGAAATCTGGCTTTGGCAGTTGTGCTCCTCTCTCGCTCACATGTTGATTGTAAACAGCAGCCCAGCAGGGAGATGAGTCTTGAGAACACTTAATTTCGACCTTAAACAAAATCAAGGGATGCCTCCCTGAGCAGGTAATTCAATACAAGCTAAACGGAGGGAATGACTCATGTTGGTGCTTCCCATTCCCACCAGCGGTACCTGCAGTGCTTCACCTACGCCAGCCCCACTTAAGTGCATCAGGCATGAAGGAAGCAGTATTTACAGCCTTGCTTGCACCTACTTGTGAAGCCACTTGGAAGGAATAATCAGAAGGAAAATGTGCTACCAGTCTTCTTGCTTTGCCCATGATGCCACCCTTGGTGAGCATCACCTGCCTGAAACATGACCCAGTGCTTCCTGAGAGACCAGAGTTTAGTGGAAAACAAGCACTCACTTTCATTCTTTCACATCCTGCTTTAACATCCCTCCTCTACCTTCTTGAGCACGTTCAGTGCCAGTTCAGACTGAGGATGTGGATGGTTTCATTCCTATCACTTGGTTTCAGAGTTTAGCAATACACAGCAATTAGAAAAGTCATTTCTCCAAGGTGCCACAAACCCCTTAAAGCAGCCATGGGCATTGCTAGCAGGTCAAATTCTCTCTGCACTGGTGAAAAGACTCGCTTTCTGTCCCCCCCAATTCTAAATTTTACTCTATTAATTTATAATACCTGTGTACTCAGTCTGGCATTTCAGCACCCCTGTGGATGTTTTTATCATCTTCAGTCAAAGCAACATCACACAGGAGTTAGACTGAGCTGTGGAAAGTCAGACTTTGCAGAATTACCTTAGGACTTCATTTCAAAATAAACCTTGCTGGCAAGCAGAGGAAGGAAGTGTGGAAATGCTTGTGAAGAAGAAGTTTAGATGAGATCTAGCTATTTTGTGCCTCTGTTTATTTATTTGAAAAAAGGAAAAACTTCTGCGTAGCCAGAAGGGAATGGATGGGTTTGCTTAATGAATCACTTAATGTCTTTGTCAATAAAATGAATAAATTCCATGTCCTTTCACCATGTCAGCACTGTGTTTGCACATTCATTGCAGTTCCTGAACACTGAGCACTAATGAGAATTCTATGCACTTAGGCTGAAATTAAAATACCACAATTACCAAAGTATCTCCCATCAGGGGGAATTATTTATGAGAACTTGTCACTTAAAAGACTTTTGGTTTTTACTGAGTCAGAAATCAAGACGTTTCAGGCTGTGGTCATAATTCTTTTCTACCAGAGTGACACTGGAGCATCTCTTCCTACATTGCAATGAGTTATTAGGGAGAACCCTAGGAGAGACAAAGGGAGAATAGAGTCGCTCTCTGACCACTGTAGTTCAAAATAATTCAGAGCTGAAGAACTTCATCTTTACCCCTTCTGTTGCTCAGCCTTCTCATGACTGGTCCTTCATGGAGAGGGAATCTGGAAAGACTTCAGTTTATTGTCCTGGTATTGAATTTAGCCCTAGGTGTTGTCCTAGGGAAAACCACCCCACCAGATAATTAGACTGGCAGAGACAGACCTAAACTGGCCATCCTAGACCCTTTTAGCCCATCCTCACTTCTTCAAACCTCAGGGTGTTCTTTTTCTAAGGCCACATACCGATCCCAGATGAACAGATCACCCCTCTAATCCTTTGGTGCTTCAACGTGAGCAGTTTCTTTTCTGCTCTGGAAGAGGTAAAGAATATTAAAATTGCCTCTGCCCTCCACTGCAAGGCATTATTTTCTAAGCAGAGAAAAATACTCTCTATTAAAATAATGAGTTTAAAACCAAGCAAACCAAAGGCGTGGATGAGTTCCTGAGCAAGCAGGTTCTCCTCTGATTTAGGGTAGGAAGATTGCTCGGGTGCTCAGCCACGTGTCAGAGCATCAATCTGAGTGTAACTTGACGGTTAACAGACCAGCAAGTGTGAGTCAATTTGGTCCCTGTGGTGCAGACACAGTGACACAAGAAGATGGGGATGTTGACAGTCGTGGGTGCTGATATTAGGACGTGTGACATGTTTCCTCCTGGGTTAGTTAAATCATTGGCAGTGGCTCATCTCAGAAGTAGATGCTCAAGCTCAAAGAACGTTCCTTGATTTAAGGATGGAAGAGGTCGCTGTGGATTCTGAGGTTTTATTAGCCTTTTATAAATAGAAATGGTTTTGAGAAGTGAAGAGTAAATCTGCGGTGTTTCCATCCCTGCCTTAGTGTTGAAGTGGGAAGAAAGGCTGGAGAAATTAATTGCATTTGAAAGGTATCAGAGACAAAAAAATTGAAGAATCCATCAGTCACTGCAGTGAGGAGTGTGTTGCGTTAGGAAGCCAATTTACCCCTTATTGAGACTGATGTGTGCAGGTACTTGCCTGGTGGCATCTGTCAGCTTTCGGCTCTGAGGCTCTGATCGAGGCTCTGAGCAGCCCCTACTCCATGTGTGGGCTGATCCTGCCCCTCTTCCCCCTACATCAACCCATGTTGCCCAGAAATCCTGGGGGAAAGATTCTCTCTAAAACAGGTAATCCATAGATTATCTAAAATCTGTAATCTACAGTACCTCTGAAACAGGTCATAGGCCACCAGAGAGAATCACACCAGCAAGGGCAGGGCTGGAGCATCTCCTCTTTCTCACCTGGGTTTCTGCCAGCTACTGAACCTCTGCACAGGGAAGATGAATGGGGTTTGGCACATTGCCCTCGGAAGGCTGCCAGGTGCCATGTGAAGTGAGGCAGCTTTCTCCTGGGGCACTGAGGTGCTGCCAGAGACACCAGATGAATGGGGTGGCTGGAGAAGAGCAGTGAGAGCTCACCTCACCCCTACTGCCAGAGGGTACGGGGATTCTTTAGCCCACAGCCTGCTGAGATTAACTGGGATAATGCAGAAAAGGTTCTTCTTTCCAGCAGCCAAGCTGGAGTTAGTGCCCACAGGGATGATCCTCAGGGCAAGCCTGGCCTCTTCCGACCCTATAGCTGTGAAAGCCTGAATGCTCTGTTTGCGTGAGAGCAGGGACTGGACACAGCAATGCCAGCTATGGCCCTGGCAGCAGTTTGTGCTGCCTGGAGAGCTGCTTTTGCAGTTTGTACCCAGCTTTCCTCGTTTCGTGCAGTACTGGATGTGGCCCATGCTAAACCAAAGTCAGGGCTCTCCAGGAACTTCTGTGTGAAAGTAGCTTTGTGCAATCAGACATTAAAAAAAAAAAATGGATCAAAGGGTGGTGTCACCATCAGATTTCATTCAGCAGCAGGGTAGAATCATAGAGTCATTAGGGATTGGAAGGGACCTCGAAATCAGAGAAGCAGCGTTCACTGCTGATGTGGTGAAGCCAGATGCTTCCTATGCTTCAAATAAAAGGTGCTTCAGTTCTCTGGGCTTGTTCTGCAAGCAGTTTTCAGAACTTAATTTAAAAAAAAATTAAATATATAAAAATTAAAACCTAGGTGCTCGATTTGTGGCTATGAATATTTATGACAACATTGGACTTGCAAATCTGAGGTAATTTGAATGTCAAAACTGGTGTAAAGTCTTTCCTTTGGAGGCTAAGTCAGAGAAAATTAATCTTGATTAGGAGTCATAACATTGGGAAATTAGCATCTTAGGGTATCGGTGATAAACACTTCCATGCATCCCCTTTTGAAGTCTTGTATTTCACTAAGATAAGAATTAATTTTAATAAAAAAATAGCCTCTTAATTAACCAGTTAGGTAATTAACAGGGAACTCCTGGTTATGCTCATGACACTGTGATTATTTCATCTTGCTGAAGCACCTCCTTTTCTGCCTCCAGACATGTTTGGAGTTTCTACCTGGGGCTGAGCCTTGATTCCTGAAACCTGCCTTAGGAGTAAAACCAGCAATTTTTAGACTGGAATTCTTGTGCTTGGAAAAAGGACATTGTTTTAGCTCAGACATCACAAAGCCCAGTGTAAGCAGGCGCCAGCAACATCAGCTGCAACATCTCTGAGAGCAGAGGGTAATGCTTCCAGCAACCACACTCAGGACCAGGAGTTACTGGGTACCTGTTGAGATTTAGCACCTCTTTCTTGCATCGGAAGCCTCGCAGTCAGTGTTTTCAGCCATTCCTTCATGGCCTCTGGTGTCTTTGAGAAAGGTAAATCTGGAAAACAACCCTCCTGTTACAGGCTGCAGATTGCTATAGAGGAGCCTGTACTGATGGCCTGGGGAAGCACTGCTTTTGGTAAACCTGCAGTCAGAATCTTGATTTAAGGAATAATAATGTGTACCGTTGCAGGCAGCCATGGCTGCAAACAGAATCCAAGGAGTTAATTAACCCAGCACCCCGGACTTGCCTCATCCTTCAGGTACTTTAGCTGGCTACAACCTGATGCTCTGGGTAAGGTCCAAAGAAATCTGTAACAGAAAAAAAGCCATCTCACAGATCGAACCTCTCCCTCATGCCAATCATCTGCTGGCTGGATTATGCCTTAAAGCAAAGTATGTTACATAAAGCCTGCATTCAGTAATGACTCCTCAGCAGCTACACCAGAAACAAATCTGACATTTGGTCTATTAGTCTCATTTGCAGACTTATCTGATAGCGTTTGCTTCCACACACTCAATTTGCACTTTAAAAACAACCCAAAAAATCAATTTTGAGAAATGGAAATGCAGTCAGCACTTGTCTTTGCTGTGGTTTGCAATCCAGAGCCACAACCTTCTTGATATGATTTGCCTTTGGGATCATCTTCTGAAAGACCATGTGGATTTGGGGTTACAGTGACCACCCAGCTGTCTGTGTGGGCTATGGTCCAGCAGCTCATTGGGACCTGACCTGTTCCGTGCAGTGGGTTTTAATTAGCCAGCAGATACATTATGACCAGGGAAGGGTGGCTCTTGTATCTGCTTCCTTCTCTGTCTGTGGTAGACTTAGGGGTTTTCTCTCTCTGCTCTCACTTTTCCTTGCTCATCACTGGAGCCACTGTGTGCTTCCATCCCTTCCCCACTGCTCCATGTATTTACCTGCTGACTGACCCTCATGGTTTTGTGAGGCAGCAGGTAAACAGCCTGAAAGCAGTAGATCCTCAGAACTCTCTGGAGATGCCAGGTGTCTCTTCAGACCCTCTGTCTCATCTTTCTGGCAAAATGGTTTTGCTCCAAAATGTGTTCCTGTGCCCCACCTCCACAGGTTAACACCTGTAATTCTACAGTAGGAGCAGCAGAGTGCACAGTATTACTGTACAAATGTTAAACAGGACTTTTTAAGTACTCTGGGAGTCTCTGCCTGAATAGTCACCCCAGTATCTCTCAGGGAGCTCATGGTAGCCCATCCAGTAATGCTTTGATACTCAAGGTGAGGTCTCTAGAGCAGCCCCGAGTGTCCGCTGCAGCACTGGTAGATCTATCTCAGGCACATTTAATACTCCTGCTTGTGGTGGCGTTGGCTGTGGGTGATGTCCAGGATGACTGTGTCCACCTGGGAACCACTTGTAGCAGTGGCTCTTTACTATGAAAGCTCCACTATTGCAGGGTCCAGATAGGAAGCCAGCACTTGTGGTTGGTCTCTGTGCCCCACCAAAGTCCCAGTTGCTGGGTGGTTCAGCCCTTGCATCCAACCTACATGGAGAGTAACCTGTCACAAAGCTTCAGGAGTGGAAATCACTCACTCAGGTGTAAATGCACAGTTGGTTCCTGTTCTCAAGTCTTCTTTGCCAAAAGAATAGTTCTCAGCATCTTCAGCCATCATGGTCTCCTTTGTGTTCATTTATCTGAGCCATTTCTATTTCAATCCTTACAGGGCAGCAAAGGGGAAAAAAGGGGGATACATACATTGATGGAGAGGGAACGGGCTTTGTTTTCCACCCTTTGGACAGATTTCTTTCCTTTCCTCCTCCAGCATTTCCATCTCTCTCCTTAGCAATGCATGGACTCTGCAGATGAGCTGAGGAACACACTGCTGCTGAGAAAGCAACAGCCACACTCAGCTCGCGCAGCCTGGGCTGAGAAACACCTCAGAGTTATGCAGATTATTAAAGGGTTTTCTCAGAACAAGAAGCTGTCTGAGATGAAAGCTATTTCAGATGCAGCCCAGATCTTTGCAGAGGAGGATGCTGGGGCTCCTGAGGGCAGGAGGGGAGGACCAAGGAGCAGCCACTGAGCTGAGCATTGCTGTGGGAGGCAAAGTGGACATGGCTTTCTTCTGGCCTTCCTGCTTTCCCCCAGGAACAGCCCCTGTTCAGGGTTTGAACACAGTGATAATGATGTGTTAAAAAATGTTCTGCTGGGCTGTTTATTCAGTATCAGCAGCTGCACGTACTCTACAGGAAAAACCTGCTCCCAGTGTCCGCAGGAATGGACCTGAAAAAGCTGTCAGCATCTGAGTGATACACTGAGCTGTCTGGTGACAAGGGCAGATGTACGGACACACTGCCAGTCACACTGGGACAGGAGGGCACCAAGGCACCCCCAGTTCACACTGACATCCTATTGTTGTCCCGCTGGCATTCAGCTTACGAACTGGAGGATGAAATGTAATTAGTGGTGGACACACAGCTAGGAAGAAAAATAAGCCTGGGTTTGTGTTAGATTTATGTCTTGCCCACAGCTAGGAGTGGGAGAACAAAAGGATTTGGCCAGCATGAAGGAGGTGCTGCAGGAAATACAAAAGCACTTTCCTCCTTCAGAAACAGAGATCTGTAGTGAAGCAACTGAATGTTTAGGTTTTGTAAGACCGTAAGGAACCCAAGACCTTCACTAACAGTCCCATGACGATAAATCAGTAAGTCTGTGAACACAGATGCACTTCTTGGTTTGCCCTGGTCACACCGCTCAAGTGCAGCAGGGGGAGATCACTTCAGTCTTCCTCAAGACACTATCTAGCCAACACTTTTTCTTGGTAGCTCCTGCAATTAACCTGATTAAGAAATGCATAGTTGGGTCTCTCAGAGCAGCAGGAGAGAGATTCAGGAGAGATGAGCGCACGTTTGGTGCTGCTTGACCTTGCTGGTTTTGGAGAGGCCACCCACATTTCCTAAGCTAAACATCTTGAAGGAGAAATGGAGATCTCTACAGCCCACTTCAAAGCCCTGTGAGAAGAGGGACAGGTACTGCCTCCTGGGGAGGACTGCCATGGAAATAGGGACTTCAAGAGGGTCTTACAGTGTTAACTTACTCCAGAAAAAGCTCAGACTTCACACTGTTTAATGTCACTGCTCTACCCAGGGGTTTGTGTCAATCAGATGTTCGACTGGGACAGGTGCTGGCTGCTGCCCCTGGCAGCAGGCTCTGCTTTAGGCTGCAATTTCTCTAAACTGGAAAAACATCAAGACAAAAGATCCACCCTGCCACAGCTTAATAATGCAACTTGGGGAGGAACTGCAGTGTTCTCTCTTGAAATTGAGGAATGTTCCAAACTTCAGCTTTAAAGAGCAGACCCCCAGAGAGATTGTTAGATTTTAATTGCTACCTTAATCAACATTTATTACAGCTAACCAAAGCTCCTTGTGGATTTAAAATTCAACCCATTTGTCAACTACTAATTATTTTAAGCAGACAAGCTGTTATTTTACCAGCTATATTAGTGCAACTTCTTGCATATGTGAAATAGTACAAATAGCTTCACAAAATTTGATCCCAAAACAAAACTCAGGAGACAAATCATTCTTTGCCAGGATCTCGCCTGTCTCTCAGAGACCTCTTACTCTCTTCCACCTCCACCTCACCTGGCAGAACATGCAAAACCAGAATCGAGCCCCGTGTCTTTCTCAATATTTGGTGTTTCCATTTGTTTGTTGGGTATTTTTCGTGCTGACTCTCCTCTGAATCCCTCTGTAGTGTGTGTGAGCCTCGTGCAGCAGGCTGAAGGCTTTTGTTGCTGGGTTGTTTTATAGCAAAGTGTTTGTCTTAAATGTTCAGTATCATCCTAGGGGATGGAGCTGATTTATTAGTTACCCTGCGCTCTAATGAGTGTGTGTGTGTGCTCACCCACATCCACTCACTGGTTGCATCCCCGTTTTTCCCCAGTGAAGGGCAGGAGAAGGGGGTCACTGCAGTTTTGCACACTCAGAGTTAGTGTTAGGGACAACCTAGCCAAACCCAGTTTGAACATCGGCAGCAGAGGGGACTCCAGCACCCTGATCCTTGGCTGCAGTGCAGCCACGTGCTGAGTGTCACATAGTCACCACATGAGCAGAACAGCCCCACAGTTGTCTCTATCATGATCCATCTAGCAGGAGAGTGTGGGAAGAAAGCAAGCAAGCAGCATTCCATTTAATTGTCTATTGCTGTTCACAGCTAGAAATCTTTGCTCATGGCACTCCCCTGCATTTTGCTCCTGAAACACTGAGCCCAGATATCCATGCTGGGCTGCTTCCTGTAAGTCACTTCGTACCCACATGGGGAAAAGCCTTCTGTTCCCATTATCAGGAATGACTCAGTATTGCCAGAACAGGAAAAGTTGGGGGATAATTGGCTGTGATGTCTGTGACGTTGTAAATCCCACCTGTGATGTCACCTGACTGTAGCGTCATCGGCCTGCGATGTCATGTGGCCTGACTGTGATGTCATCACGCTGTGGCATCATAAGTGCCCACTGTGCTGTTATGTGACTGTCACATCATAAATCTCAACTGTGATGTTTTATGCTATGAAATGATCAGTCTTTGCCATAATCAACCTGGGCTGTGATATCTTAAGTCTGTACTGTCAGTGAGTGGGCTGTGGTGTGTTAAGTCCCAACTGTGATGTCACTTGACTGTGATGTCATCAGTGTGTGAAGTCATGAGTCCTGACTGCGATGTCATCTGGTTGTGACATCATAAATCTTGACTGTGCTGTCAGTTGACTCTGACATCAGAAGTAGAGCCTGTGCTGCTCAATTCTGTCTTTGCCATGCTCTGTGAGAGACTGTCCCAGTGTGAGAGTCACGTCCATCACAAACACTACCCCAAGCACAAACCATAGGTGTTTGCAATAAGAGGGGGATGTCAGAGAAGTGACAATCTGGGTGTCAGCTCATGGAATGGGCTCCTGTGATTTATTACCATGGTGAGACATCCCTAAGGCACCTGTGTGGTCTACCCTCTCATTAAGGCTGCAGTGACTGCTGCTTCTGCACCCATCACAGGCTGGAAGATCCCCACAGCAGGAGCAGGAGTGTCAAATATGCTGAGCACTTGTAGCCACGGACATCAATAGCCACTCTCAACAGAGAGCATGAGCCCACATCAAGGGAAGCACCAAGCCATGGAGGCACTTCCTTTAGGTGAACATCCACCACATGAGCGCACAATGAGAAAGTCAATAGGCAAGAGGGCAGACACAAAATACTTGCAAAATCTGGATTAGAGTTACTCAGACACCAGGAGCATTAGGAACTGTATGAACATTTATTAAATTATTTAGAGGGCTGACAGGCAGCAGCACTGGGAAGAACGAAACGGGCCGTGGTAGGCGACAGGCAATACCCCTTTGACAAAAACAAGTAGGAAGCAAACCACCAGCAGATAGTAAGTTTTTGCAGTGCAGCAGCATCAGTGCCTTATTTAGAGTGTGTTTCCAGCCTGACGTTTGAAGCTGATGTATTATTTCCTCTTCAGTAGGAGAGGGTAAGGCGCAAATATTAACGGATACCTGTGTGTTCAGAGGAAAAAATCCAGAATGTTATTGACTGGATTTTTGTTCAGTCAAAAAGATTGCCCAAGAGGGCCATGGATAACTGGATCTGAGGAGCAACGCTGAGGTCAGCGAACCCACAGTGTACAAATGGGCTTTATTCTGGCTTGCAGACAAAATTGGGTAAATCTAATTAATTTACCTTGTAGCTGAACACACCCGATCTCAGGAAATAAGAAGGAATATTTCCTGAAGGAGGAAGGGGGAAGATTTCAAGCTTTCAGGTGAATGGTGACGTGATGGAGGATCATCAAACAGTGATGCAACACTTCTTCCCTTGTTCCTTCCTCCCTCACCGTGCAGTGAGGCACCAGCCATCCTGGGCCAAAGCCTTCCCATTTTAGCTTCCACATACCTCCCTTAAACCAGTGGCAGGAGGCTCTAGATTAACTGAAGGGAGATGTACAAGACCATCAAATCCATTGTCTCATCAAGCATAATTCTAGCAAAGATTTGTTATCTTTCTCATTTGGAGTTGGGGTTTTTTGGCAACTGATTTACTAACTAGTTTTTCTAAATTAAACCTTCTCTTACTCTTCAGTTTTACTGAATCATGAAGCTGGATGTCCATGATGTACAACAAGGCATTCTGCAACACACGGTGGCAAATCTTAAAACCTTCCCATGTACTCAATCTCCAGTTCATTAATTCCAGGATTCCCTGAATGTCACATCTTTTCTGTTGCTTTGAGAACCACACAAGTTTGAGAGTGGTGCTCAAAAACCAGGAAAGGAGCAAGTTTCTCTCAGGAACAGTTGAAGAAGGTGCTCTGGCGTTTAGCAGGGTAACGAAGGGCTCAGACGACCCCACAGAGTTTGATGCTTGGGTATTATCCTTGTGCACAATTAAGATTAATAACCTTTCTATCAAACACTTCTGTATGATTCACATCTTTTTACTGTTACTTACAATCAATCTGAAAAGACATCAGGCCCAGAGGGTTGGAACTATGCGCAGAAGCAAAGTGAAATGGTCTCTTCAGGTACCCAGGCGAGCTTCGGAACGCCATCATTATTCAGTGCTCTGACCCCGTTGCCAACCCATCATAAGCAAGAGACTCATTTCAGTTGCACTGCACCAGATACTGTTTTTTATGAACTGATGTTTTCTCCATGGAGGGAGATTCATGAATGGGAAAGCTGGTGGAATGCTTTTGCCATAGAGATATGATGGATTTTTTGTGGGTATGTCATTTGTTTCCATCTGTTCTGTATCTGATTAACTCCTGCAGAGTATGTGATTAATTTTACTTCTCAAATCATTAGCTGCTCTGCATTTCCATTATAGTTCATCGGCGCGGGGCCACACACAGGCTCAAAAACACTTTGGTTATTCTTAACATTTTAATCTACAGCGACTGGTCATTCTCTCCATGGATCTAAAGAGAGAGAGGCGTGTTACCGGGAAAACATCCCTGCTCTGGAGCAAACACAAAATGCTAATGAAAACAGTTTAGGCAGATCCTCCTCCTGATCTCAGCACTGGAGCTAAATTAAGCCCTTTGGAAGGGTTTGTGCCTGGTGTTAGCCAGTTGGAGAGAACATCAGAGGCACCCAGCCAGGCAGCACAGAGGGAGGGGAGGACCACTGCCTTGTGAGTTGTTGGTGTGCATTGCCAGGCTGTACCAAACGAGCTCTTTTTTCAGTATCTTGCATCCTGTCGATGTGGAAATGCAGCACAGACTGCCACAGCACGAGCTGTCACCCCGTGGTGACAAGCATTTTCTCCTGATATAAATATCTACCAGTACAAACCTTGAAACATCTTCATAGAGATAGCAGAGCTCATGCACGAGTCTTTTGTACTGTCCTCTCAGTTGTCTTTGGAGGAGTTTTCCATCAGTGAATAAGGCTGGTAAATGGATGTGTCAGCAGCAAATGCTCACATGTCCCTGCCATGCAGTTAATTGAGTGCCAGCCTCAGTGACATTAATGGCTGCAGGGCAGCAGCAGCATGGGGACAGAACCTGGTTCTGGTCACCTGGGACCATCTGTCAGCTCCATCTGATAGTTTAGCTTCAGACTCCTGTGCTCCTGTTCTTCACCTAAGCAACCGTACCTGCAGTCCCCTATTCCCAGACGCTGTACAAAAAACACAACAAAAACCAGGGCTCCTACAGGGGTCTCAAGTACACAGGGTTGGCCAATTCAAGCTCCTGCTGAGGTCAGCCAAACCCACTGAGTTATTCAATCAAAGATGGATTGGGCAAGTTGTGCCTGCTTTTGAGGTTTTTCTCGATTTTCTTTTGCCCTGAATGACAGATTTGATGTCTCTGTCTTCAGACCAGGCTCACACCCACATTCCTGCCCTGACTCCCAGAGGTTTTGCTGTTTCTGACTGTGATCAGTCACCTCCTGTCCCCATGCAGCTCTGCCCTAACTTCAAGGTTTGCCTCTGCAATTCATGGATGATCGTCATGTTTTGACAGCAGTTGCCTGTGAGTGACATGTCACATCATCGTAACCTGTAGTTGAATGTCTGGGGTTGGTATTTAACACTTCTGAAAATGCCTTGCTGGGGCAGGAGGAAGGGGCTTCTCAATCTCTCTTGTCTGTGCATCAAGCTCCTGATGCTGAACAGGGGCTATTTGGGATGAGATTAGAGCAACTCACACCATCATCCTCCTCGATAAGATGTAGGGGATCCATACTCACCGATAGCTTGAAGAGACAGAAGAGGTAGAAGAGGGTAGAAGAGGTACAAGGCATACTGTGTGAAAACAGCCAGAGGCTTTTGTGGTTATTTCTCAGACTGTTTTAAAAATAAAATATCAATTGAGGTTTGGTAACGTTAGTTATTTGTTAAGTTAATGATGCGATATAATGTCCCATCACCTGGCTTGCCATCAGATATTTACATACTGTTCCTGGTTACAGGGCACGGGGAAGGTCACTTCCCCAAGCTGAAGTCCCAAGGCAGTGTCGTGCTGTCTGGTGGTGTGAGGAAACCCTCAGGGATGTAGGATCACACCAGACACTCATGCAGCCACCAAGGCAGGCTGCACAGGCCACCTGGTGTCACCACTCCATGTCACCAGAGAGCCTCCATCTGAGGGTGACAGCTGTGTCACACCCTATCATGCTATCAGGGCTGCTTGAGATAGGAGCTACCAGGAATAAAATGTGACAGTCAACAACCCTGCCTTTACTGACAGTGTGCAAAGATCAAGCTCTCCCCCAGAGAGACACAGTACTTTGTCCTGTCCCTGTGTATCTGGGGCTTGTGTCCCTGCACCAACATTTGTGTCCCCACACCAGCATCTGTGTCCCCACACCAGAATGTGCTTATCTGTGATAGGGACCAGTGGAACAGGTCACCAGTAGGGTTGGGTACCCACTCCAGTGCTTCAGATTCTTTAGTTTATTGTCTCTCTTCCAACTCTTTTAAGCTTCATCCCACATATTTAATTGAGATACTAATTAAATGAATGATTAGAGAGAAGAAATATTGGAAACATTTTCTGCTAAAACTTAGCATTGATACACTCCAAAATGAATAAAATTGCTCAAAAATTGCCAGAAGAGCTGATTTATCTTCCTGACCTGCAGTTTTCCAGCTTCCATGTTCCTCACCGTACCAGGTCCTGGCTACAGAAGCAGTTGTTGTTTTCTCCAGACTTCTCCTGCCCTGTTGCATCTAAGGAATGGCATTGAGTTGATGCCCTCTGGACCCCTGGCATGGAACTGTAGAAGGCCATGCAACGATGGGGTTTAATTAGATGGCAATTTATTTACTGGGGGGGGGGGAAGAAAAAAAAACTCCACAATAAAAAAATAAACCTGTTGGATTTGTCATCAGAGACATCCTGTGAGCATCAAACACGCATGCCATTGCCAAACACTCCTTTTGGCAGGCCGGCGCCGCGCGCCTTCCCCTTCCCCGCTTTGTCTTCCACAGGTTGCCATATCCAGGAATGCGATGCCGTGATAATTAAAGGCTGCAATTATCCACTGGGTAGTTAAAAAAAAAAAAACCAACCCAGCTAATTCTGGCTGCGGAGTGAGATAACTAGTAATTTTGTAAAGTACGTTTAGTCAAATACGAATTTTTGGCAGCCGAACGTCGACGTAGCAGAATGTGCTTTTCTGATTGACATATGCTAACAATACGGCCTCTGCAGCCGGGGGAGGATAATTTACTCTTCATTTCCATTGGAAATGAGGTGAACCACAAGGTGGTAGGTTGTTAAATCCCAGCTATGGTGTGTAGTTGATTTGCTCAGCGCCACAAAGCAAACGATACCCTGCGTTCCAGGTCCTCTCCATCAGCGCTTCCAGGCAAACCTCTTCCTGAGACAATTTTCAACTCGTTTTGGGTTTCTCAGATGTTTCTCCAAGCGTGTCCTCAGGGGTTGACTAAACTGGAGTAGAGTCTCTGGAGAAGCATCCTCAGCCACTGGGCAGCTTTTCCCAAGCGTGTTGTGGGGAAGTGAGTGATGAGGTCCCTTCCAATCCAACACACCCTATGATTCTGAGAGAAGTGTAGTCAGACCAGGTGAGCTTTTACCAGCTCACTGCCATTTACATCTATTTGCATTTTCATTATCCTTCTCACATCCCTGAAGAGAAAGGGGGGAAAATTGCTTTGAGAATCCTAACTCACTGATGGAAAGAGCTGTGTCTCCAGAGATCTGTCTGACAGCAAGAATTCTGCTCTGCTGTCATCACCTGCCAAGGTGGGTACATCCCTGGTCTCTGTCACAAAACCACTGTTATACCCTAGAGCCAAACTTATCCCGAGGTCTTGCTCCTGCTGGCTCCCAGCATCCCAGCTGCTGCTTTCCAGGATGCTGTGGTGTGCAGCTGCCCCTGGACTGGCATTTCAGGCTTCATCTGCTTCGTGTGATTGACTTACTCAGAAAAAAGTCCTCCGTGTGGGAAAAGACACAGTGCAGGTTGAGAAACTTCTACTACGTCAGTAAAGGAGCATTTTTCTCATCAAAACTCTTTCAATGAAAATATTATGAGTAGGTTTAGTTCTTGGCTATTTCGTATTATAAATACTCACAGTGGAGGTGTTTATCTTCTTGCTGCAAACCCAGGAAGAGCCTTTAGCCTTTTTGTTTTTAATTTTGACTGCTTAAGTGTTGCAGGACCTTGTAAAACATCTACAAGCACTCATTAGCAATTTTGTTCCATTTCAAAGCCATGAGCTGATGGACTATAGGACCAGCCAGCTCAGATGACTGAGTTTTGCTGGGAGCAAAGGTGATCTGGAGGTGCCTGTGATCAATGGACTATTTCCCCTGCTGCCCCTCACATACATCTAAGACAAAAGTCTGGGCTTGTAGAAGGGATGGAAAAGCTATCTTCTTCCAAAGAGCCTTTGAGTTTCTCTAGAAATCCGCTTGAAGCACAAAAGAGAAACTTTTGCAGAACTGCCCCTTTACAGGACTTAAGGCCTCTGGGGAGCCCCTACGTTGCGTTATTGCTCAACTTCTCGATCACTGATGTCTGCTTGTAGTGGTAACCTGGGGAGACTATGGCAGCTGCATGAGGGATGGCTTGGCAAAGGCAAATCACATCAGCTTGGGGCTCAGCAAAGCCAAGGGGGCAGGTTTCCACAGAAAAAAGAAAGGAAGGCTCTTAGGAGGAGTCGCAAACCCAGGAACTACCTTCTATTTTTGTGTCACTTATTTTTTCTGGTCCTTTCACCCACGGCTCTCCCATGCTCCTGTTGGGAAGGAAGGAAGAAGGAAACTCACCAAGGTGCTGTGTTCTCTCACCTAGTTTGTGTTGAGCTGACTGAGGGGCTGAGAGCTACATTTTTTTCTGTTCCAGATGTGTTCCACAGATTTCCATTTGTCTTCTCAGGAGTTTATGAAGCCCCAGCACCAGATTTGCTTTGTCTTCTGTGTCCTGCATAGTTTTAATGGCTCACGTTTCAGTGGGTATTGAAATCATCTTTGGCAAGAGAGGGCTAATGGAAAGCTGGGACAGCAAGTCTGCCATCATCAGAGAAACAGGCAGGTTTGGTGCTTGGGCAGGTCTCCCATGGCCACTAAGATGATGCTGACCTCCAGCATCATCATCCTTGGGGACTGGGAAGGTCTTATACTTTTGAGTCACAGTGGATGTCTCTGCCATGTCATTGCATCCCTCAGGTGATCAGGTATCTCAGAAGTGCCTGCACAGGGAAGATTATTGTTCCGTACAAAACATTCTGTATAAAATGCTCAGAGGGCTGGAGCCCTTCTGCTGTGGAGACAAGCTGAGACAGTTGGGGGTCATTCAATCTGAACAGAATTTTCCAGGGGGACCTTACAGTGACCTTACAACCCTTGAAAGGGGTGTATAAGAAATTCAGGGAAGACTGTTCCTAAGGGCAGGGAATGATAGGATGAGAGGTCACAGTTTGAAGCTGGGAAAAGGCAGACTGAGACGGGACATGAGGAAAAAGTTCTTGAATCTGTGGGTGGTGGATCCCTGGAACAGGCTGCCCAGAGGCGTGGTGTAGGCCCTATCCCTGGAGCCATTCAAGGTCAGGCTGTGGGTAATTATTCTGGTTAGAGATGGCCCTGCTAGGTGTAGGGGGGTTGGACTAGATGACCTTAGGAAGTCCCTTCCAACCCAGTACATTCTGTGATTCTATGGTCGTGAGGACTAATCTCATCCCACAGATGGTGCCAGCCTGGTGCTCGAATGAGTCTTAGGGCTGCCCTGATTACAGGAGCAACAGTGGAAGTGGGTTAGTGTTTCATTCTCTCCTGCCAGTGGCAAACATTATAGTCCTGGATTTTCTTTTTTTTTCTTTTAAATGGGGATTTAGCACACAGGCACAGGGTTTGTGGTGCTGTGTGGGTTTTCTGCACTAGAAAGCTAAGCCTTTCCCATGCCCAGCTTTGTGCTTCCACGCTGTGCCAGTGCTGCTCATCACTGTCCATCCTGGTGCTGAGCAGAAGCCTGGGGTCTGGAGGGTTTACTGGTGCAAACACATTGGTTTTAATGGAGAGGAGACTTAGACTGAGTCATGCTTACTGGTAGTAGAGAGGAGGGCAGACCACTCTGCTCGTGTGTCCAAACAATGGATGACTGAATGCTGAATTAGTGTAGATCCAGCACAAAATATCCTTTCCATGGGGAACCAGCATAAAGCCCACATCAAAAACTAACCTGAACACTGTCTAAATCCCTCTTCTTAAGGCAAAAAACATCTGTAAAGGTGTATAGAGAACCAGAGGCTCCCATGTTCACTGACATCCACAGCTGTCTCATCCCACTAACCTTAGAAGTATCAGTGATGTAGAAAATTCCATTAAACACCCAGATGAGTCTTCTTCCTCCTGAAGACCTTTGGATCTTTGGTTCTGGGATCCCAGAAGCAGGCAGGAATCTTTCCACTGGCTTTGAAGAAGTGTTTGAGGCATCGCTCCAGCAGTGTGTAAAGTCACCTGGAAATGCAGTGTCACTGCACTGATGTACACACGGTGCTGAGTCCAGCCTCGCGTAACCCAGCCAGCAGCTCACCAGAAAAAACACAGAATACGGTGAGTTTGTGGGAGGGAAAATTAGCTTTTCCAGCTCTTATGGTCCTCAAGAGTTTGTGTTCGCAAATACTCGACACAAATTAAAATCTTCTGCTTCTGGGGAAAATATTGATTTTTTTTTTTCTTTTTTAAATCATTTGAGACAGAGACATGGAAAAAATTAATTTTAAATTGTAGCCTTTCAAAGAAAATGGGCAATTTCCCCACTTTTACAATAACAATCCATAACAGGGAAAGTCAATGCTGTTAGACAATTTCCCAAGCTCTTTAAAGACTTCACTGTACAATTATGGGATGAACCAAGGCTTTAAAAAAGCTCAGAAAAGGCTTTTTGAGCCCTGCCTTATTCTGTTAGGCCAGAGTGATTTATAGCTAGGGTCAAGGTTTTGAGTGAGAGCTATTAAACCCCGAAGCTCGGGTGACAGAGTGAAGCATTTCCAGAGTGAAGCGTTTCCTGTGACCGATGTGCAAACAGTGCTCGGCGGCAGGAAGGGGCATTGAGCAGCTAAAGCCGCGGAAACAGGGGTGGGGGAACTAAAGGGCTCATTGTGCAGCCTAACTCGGTAAGTCTGAGCAAGTTCTTTTCCCCCTGTGTGCACCAGCTCAGGCCAGATGTGCTGTGAAGAGTAAATAAAAGGAGTTGGCTCTTTAGCAGCACAAATTACTCTCAGTGAAGATGGATCTGTTTGCAGCAGTTGAGAGCCGAGTCCCTACTGCTTGATGATCGAGGTGACTTCAAAAGTGAACGCTCCTAGATATGCAGGGGGTTGTGAGAGCTTTGAGGATCTGAGGAAATTGTTCTATAGATGTGACAAAAGAGGCCATTAAGAGCTTGTAATGATGGGGTACGTCTAAGAATTTCCTCAGCCTGCAGAGGAGCTCTATTATTATTACCAGCCCAAACGAGAGACAATGTTCTCACCGTGTGGGCTGTGAGAGACGAAACCCAGCCGGTAACTTTTGCTAAACGCGTTTTGCTCTGGAGTGCAAAGCTGTGTAGAGGCTTGATCTGCCTGAAGGAAACTTTGGCAACAGCAACACTGTCTGTCTTCACCAAGAGAGTTGCATCTCTCTCAAACTGACGAACAAAGAAACTTAAGTGCTTGTGATTGCCAGTGCACCTGCTCCCCATATGCTTATGTGCTTCTTGTTTCTTTCTTCTATGGATCCCCAGTAGGGTTTTGGGGATGTGGTTGGATTCTTTCCTCATCTTTCCATTCATCTCCAGCGTTTCTGAATCCCTTCAGAGCAAAGAGACCACACAGCTGCACTAGATGCTGGGTACACAGCAAATGCTTATGCACTGAGGTGATGGTCCCAAGTGAGTGGAGAGGGGACATCTCCATCCAAGCAGATGGAGCACTTGTTGGTAGATGAAGCTTCCTTGGGTTGACCTGGAGTTCAGGGTTGTTTCTGCGTTCCAGAGTACCGAGGTGCAAACTGCAGTCAGACTTGACAATCTCAAAGTTCTGGTACTGACCTAAATAATTCTATGATTCTCTGTGTGGCTCTCTGGGGCAGAAGTCAACAAGTCTTCAAACCTTAACCCAGGGCAAAGTTCCCTGTTGGTTTTGGTAGGTACATTTTTTTATCGTTTTATCACTTTTTAGAAAATTCTTCTGCGACTGCAGCACACAGTTTAATTCTTGCTAATATTTTCCTATTTTAAAAAAATTTAAGGGTGTTTCCATTTGTCCATCACTCATCTCACTGATGTTCTGTGCCTCCTGCTGAGATATACTGAGGAGAAGATGAGCCCCATGGGCGCCACAGCCATGGAGACAAATCCAGTTCGTGCCCCAATTTTCTAGGTTTCTAGAGAGTCCATGAGGCACTTACAAAGGTTTCCTGCATTTATTTGACACAGTGACTTCCACTTGATTCAATCACTGCTTAATTTGATCCTCCATTTAATTTTATCAAAACTGTAGTAATCAAATAATTTGTACTAAAAACATTACAACTTCCACTTGTTCATTCCAATCAATTTTAATCCTTTCTGGCACAAGGTTTATTGGATAATTTGGTTACGAGATAACAAAACGCTCTCATTAAGTCTACAAGGAGAGGCTTGGAAACACAAAGGAAAGTTGAAAAGATCCCAAGGAGCCCTCATGATACAGAAGACAGCCACACCACCACGCTGTTAGTAGGAGTCACGCTACGCCCAGAGAAAGTGAAGGACATCCTGCTGTTCACGAGATTAAAAGATCAATGGGATGTTTCAGTCGAGACACTTCTAGCAGTGAACTGCCCTGGAAAAGGGAAGATGACATAATTGGATGTGAATGAACTTGCCTTTGTTGACCCACATGAGTGAACGTGTGTCAGTGGTGGTTTGAGTTTTTCCTCTGTGCAATAAACCTTCAAAAGCCAAAGGTAGTGGTAAGAAGAGAGAAGAGATTTCCACTGCAGGCAGTTTCTCTGCTGCATTGGAACAGGCTGTCACCATCCCTGGATGTGTTTAAAGGTCATTTAGATGTGGTGCTTAGAGATCTGGTTTAGTACTGAACTTGGTAGAGTAGGGTTAGTGGTTGGACTTGATGATCTCAAGGGTCTTTTCCAACTTGAATGATCCTGTGATGTCTCTGTAATCTGCTGCTCCTCTAGTCCTTCTCATCCTCTGACCATCTTTCTCTTTCCTGCAGGTCAACACTTTCATCTCCTTCGTGTTCCCCATGGTCGTCATTTCTGTGCTCAACACCATCATCGCCAACCAGCTCATGGTCATGTTCAAGCAGGCTGCCCAGGAAAACCAGGTCTGCACCATCGGTGGGCAGCAGACGATGCTCAGCATGTCCATGGAGCCCGGCCGTGTGCAAGCCTTGAAGCACGGCGTGAGGGTCCTGCGTGAGTATGCACGTGTTTTGGCGTGGAACTGGATAGAGGTGTCAAGTAAATACAATTTGAAGAGCAATAGGTTGAAAATGGTAAATGCTTTCATCCTAAACATATTTTAAATGAAAACGAGCTATTTTGGGAAACCCAAGTTGCCCCAAACACTTTGACCGTTGCCAGGATTGTTCAGTCCTTGTATCAAAGCCCCAAACTTTAGAAAACAAAAGGTTGGTTCTCTTGGTTTCTCTCCTTCTTCATCTGTTTCTTGCTGAGTCACCAAGAATTTCCTAGGAAAGAGCATCCTCTGTTTTCCACTAGTTTGCTGTTGCCCCAGAGCACAGAAAGATATTCCCTTAAAGGATTTTTAAGAAGAAGTCATCCAGAGAAAGGAAGGTAGAGAGAGATGTACTATTTAACTGTGCTCAATGGGGAGAAGCCGAGGGGAAAAAAATTCATATCTAAATATATTTCATGTTCTATGAAACAGAAATAACTCAATAGCAACAGGCTTTCCTGTTTCAGTTTCTATTTCTGCCCAGCTCTGCCCTGCGCACCTGTCTTTCAGCTGCTGCTGGTTTTAGACTTGGAGTGTGACTGGGGGACTGAGGTAGTTTTACATTGTCCCCGGACAAGGCAGGGATGCAAACTTCAATCGGAGATGCAAAGTCAGGCAGAGACTTTGGACACCCAGTGTTGGTGGTTTCTTTCTCCTGCTCCCAAAGCAAAGCAGGAGCTGCTCCAAAGGTATCCTCTTCTTCCTTATGTATGGGAAATCACTCTTCTGCTGCAAATACACATAGGAGAGGAGTTCCTCACTGTCAGTCACAGCTTTAATTCAGATTTCAGTTTTCCTCTCCTAGGAAGACTCCCAGCCAAATCACTCAGATTTAAAAGACCCCAAAGCCAGGTATTTCACCCAATGTTTTGCAGACTCTGACCCAGCTCATCACAACATCCAAAAAAGGACATTTTTGCCCCAAGCCAAATTCACACACAGCAGAAATTTGAAAACAGATCACTGCTGCTTCATTGAAAGGGTTGTCTGTCAAGTGCTGGCCCAGACAGCCCAGGGCTGTGGTGGAGCCCATGTCTCTGGAAGGACTGAATAGCCATGGAGATGTGGTGTGAGGGAGAGGGATTAGGGGAGTGCTGGGGGAATGGCTGGATTCAGTGATCTTAAAGGTGTCCTCCAGCCAAACTGATTCTATGATTCTGTAATCAGATGGTTTTTAATTATATCTTGCAGCCCTTTGAGGGGCTGGGAGCAGAACTGGCCAGTTATGAAGAGCTCGGTTGGGTAACTTCATGGAGGAACTGGACAGAACTGTGACCTCCATGAAGGAAGACAAAGAAACTCAATTTTATCCTTCCAAACAACCACACTTAGGGCTGTAATGATTAATCCTCTTCTTTTGCCTTTGCTTGTTGACATGTAAAGCTAAAGAACATTGCTACTCACACAGAGAGACTGAAAAAGCAGCACTAGCCCAGCATTTTAATGATTTAATCAAGAGTGACTTAAGCTTTGCATGTATTGCTTTCCCCCTCTTCTCTTTCTGCAGAGCTGTGGTTCAGACAAAGGTTAAATGAAAGATCCAGCACCCAGGAATTGAGCTGTGCTGCAAAATACTTGATGGTTTAATTAAGCAAGCTGAGGGAAAGACCAGATTGGGAGCTTAAATTTACAGATGATAAAGAAAAAGCTGTTCAAAAATAGTACCCAACAAAAACCTAACAAAGTCTGCTGGCACTGGTGTAAACTGTGAGAGTCCTCGTGAGCATTAGATGGTGAAAGTTCCTTGTAGAAAGCTTTTGGTAGCTTTTGGCCAAGACTACATTTCAGCATGGAAGGAAGTCCCTGGAGAAGGCACTGAGAACCTCCTGGAGACTTTTCTGGCTGTTTTTCAGGAGCGATTCATCCATCCTATGCAAAGCATCATGCACACCCCAGCTTCAAACACCTCACTGGGTATTTCCTACTGAGAAAAAGGAGAGAAAAACCCAGAAAGCATTAAATTCCCCAAAATTACCTTGTTGGGCTGTTTATTTACTGTCTCTGCACCCCGATAAGCCATCATCCACAGGGTGATGGGAGTGGGTCTTGCTTCAGCAGTCAGCCTGAGGCTGGGCTAGTCCCTCAGGTCCCTGGTATCATCCTGTGTTTCTTAAGGCTTCTGCCCACTACCATTGAGTGAGAAGCTGCCTCTTTGCACTTGTGGTGCAACATCTCACACCTCTCGCTCTCCTTTTAGTATTTTGTGCTCTTTTAACACCAGGAAAGGAGAGGTCTTCATGAATAATAAGAGTCTTAAATTCCCCCTGCTGCTCCCTGGCTGCTGCTGGGTGCTGGTGGAAGAGGACTTCTAACCAACAGGTCCACAACTCTTCCAAGGCACTGAGAAGCAGCCCTTCTTTCTCTGAACCACAGGCTTCATTTCCTTCCTCCTCTTTGCCAGGCAGCTTTTCCTTTTGTTATGCCCTGCGAAAGCTGAGAATGGTGCAAAACTGGGTCAGAAGTGGCACCGTGGGCAGCAGCACAGAGTTACTCCATCTCACTACCGGCCCCCCGGCAGCAGGGCTGAGCTCCCTTCCCTGCTGGGAAGGCAATGAGAGAGCAGCACTCGCCGCTCCTTTTCCAGACTGAGGAAAATGCCACAAATAAGAAATTGGCCATTAGTTTTGTCTGTGGTTCACCACATCATGCGGAAAGACTCTTCTTTTCCCTGGCAAGTGTGAGTGAAATCCTGCTTTGTTTCATTTTTCAGATGGGCTTGCTTACTGCAGGAGCCGGAGCCACATTTCCTTTTGTCACCTGTTACTTGCAGTTTATGTCTTTTTAATGAACCCGGTCTCTGAGCTGTCCGAAAAGTAGCAAAAGGTGCACAGGGACTGGCGTGACTAATCCTGGGATGCCTGGCAAGCAAAGCCGCGTGCACAGCCTAGGCTCGGTGCTGGAAAAGGACGGGAAAAGACAGACCATGCTAATAAAACTATTGCCTCAAAATCAGAGCTTCATGGCCAAAGGATTTTCCATTTCTAGAAGCGAACTTTGGCCTGAAGTACAGAGAGCTGGCTTTAGCATGAGGATGAAATGTTGCAGGACTTGTAAAGTAGTGCTCAGGGAAGACATTTTTACAGCTCGGTATGTGCAGAGCTGCTGGATGTGATCAGAACAGCAAACACTGTTCTTCCTTCCTCCAGGTCTACTGAGATGAGGTGTTTATGCTAGAATCGAGCTAAAAGTGATCGGGCTAACAGCTGCATTCAAAGCTCCCACCCTGACTTTACTCCTCCTGCACAGCGTCCGTGTAACTTCTCAGTCCTGCCTTACTTTGGGGAGATCAGGATGCAGGAACATGGCAGCCCTGCTGCCTGGGAGCTGCCTCATTAATTCATTAAGCGAGTGATTTCTGATTGCAATTCCCTCTCTGCTCTCAGTGTTCACCAGGTGTGAGGATTCAAATTCAGAGAGCTCGAGGCGCTGGCATCTTCCCAGCTCTTTTGTGAGATAACAGGGCATTGTCTGCACCAGTACTAAAATCTACCTCCTGCCAAGAGACTTCATACCCTCCTTCATCCATTCAATAGTCCTTCTGTTTTTGCTATCATTGCCACCTCAATGTTTCATTATTCCTTGGCTGTATTGTACTGCTGGGAAGTCAGATCTCTGGGATGCTGTGTGATGCTTCATGGGAGGGAGAATGTTCTCTGATTGCATAGCCTGATACACCAATAATTCAATAACATCCTAAATAATCCTACATAAAGCTTAAACACAGCCTTGTGTACACTACCCAAACCACTCCATACTCTACCTGGGCACAGAGAGGCCGTACAAAATCTACTCAGTCTCACATCTCCAAAATCAGGGCGTATTTGAGCTTGGCTCAGGCTCAAAGCATGTTTTGGGCAAAATGTCTTTTCAAGAAGGGATAGTTTGGTGATGTGGACTAGTTGTCCCCATCAGTGCACCAACCTGCAGCCCATTCTCTTCCAAGCAGCCCTCAACACACCTTTGGGTGCCTGTTGATGGGCTCCCACCATGCATGGATGGAAGGAAAGAGCTATGGAATCGCATAACTGAGCTCTGATAATGACCATGTTGAGCATATTGAGGGACATCGGGGGAGGCTCTGCGCAGATCTGGCAGGACATTGGCTAAACCTATTAAAAGGCAATGAGTTCCAGGTAGCATTCACTCCATTACAGAAGCTGCTTAGTGAAAGCAATTATAAACCACTTAGAGAGGCTTAACCAATTAAAGGAGTACCCTTCAGTCTCCCACAGCTGACTGGGTGATGCCTCAGAAGATGCTTTTCAGGAGATGAAATCAAACCATAATTTTTGTACTTACCAACCAAGGATTTTTGCAGTATGGTTTGGGGGTCTCTGCATTTCTTCAGATAACACTAATTGAAGGAAGCAAGAAGGTGGAAAGGCCAGGCACCAATGAAGTATCCCTGCGGCTTGTGTTTCACAAACTTCTGCATTAATAATTCTCTTTCTGAACAAAGTTCATTCATTGCTCACTGAGGTTACAAGTCTGAGCTCTCCATTTCAGAAGGAGAATATTGCTGTGAGATTTAGTGTAACCACCCCCCAAACAGGAACAACCAAACTTAGTACAGCCACAACACACAGAAAAGCACCAGTATGGAAATCTGCTCCTTAAACAGCTGTATTTCAAAACTCCCATATTCTGAGGGCATCACATGTGTCCATGAATCACTCCTTTTGTAAGAAAGGAACTAAATTAATGGTCGTTTTTATCCCTAATAAAAAGTCTGAGCAGCTCCAAGTAGAGTCCGGCAACACCCCCATGACGTTAGCCTGAGCAACAGCCCAAGTGTCCCAGGGAAACTGGGGAGGATAAATGAGCTCTATAAGGCTTGTATACACTTCCCCGAGATGTTTGTACGGGCAGGTTTATGTTATAGCCTGCCAAGAGACACAAAGAGAGCAGTATCAGAGCAGTCTGTAAACACCCTCCAAGAAACAGAAAGGAGGGATGGCTGCACCTCTTGGGATGGCTGCAGGATGGCTGCAGCTCAGGCTGGCAAAACATTTTTGCTGGGAGCCAGGCTCTTGTGACTGCATCTTCAGAGATGCAGACAACTCTACGGCTGGTTGTGTCCAGCAAGCAGATGTTCAAGATGTTTAACCCCATCGATGTGAGTGGTTAAAAGCTGGCTGGTGCGATTTTAAATACTGAGCCTCGCCAGGGTGTTAGTCACTGCAGAAGCATGTAGTAAATAGAGCCCCTGGACCCTCTGGTGAGCAGAACCCTTTCTGGAAGGAACAAAAGACATGTGAAACCCAAAACTGAAGGGGAAAGAAGAATCATAGAGTCATAGAATGCATTGAGTTGGAAGGGACCTCTAAAGGTCATCTAGTCCAGCATCACTAGAGGATGTCCATTTGAGTTATAGGTGATCTTACCAAATAGAGACTTGAACGTGATGAGGAGACAACAGGAGCTCTTATCTGTCCATCAAAGGGAAAATTTTCTTTTTCTCTTCTTCCTCCTTCTCCAAACACCCAAACATCTCCAGGAGAATTGCATGAATTCAAAGGTTGAACTTAATGATCTTAAAGGTCTTCTCCAACCAGAGATGCTTTGTGATTCTGTGATGCTGTGAATGAAGTTTAAATGGAACTTAAGAAACAACTACTTCTTTAATTTAAAGAAAAAAATTTCCCTTAGAAGGAAGCTGAGGAAAAAGGCCCCAGTTCACACTGGGTCAGCAGTGACATGCTACTGGCTGGAGCCTGTTCTTGGACTTCCTTTAATCTACATTTTCTGCCTCACTGTTCATGGATGAAACTGGTGCCAGTGGACTATTTAATCACCAGCATGATCAGGGTCAGGACTTCACATGCATTTTTGTATTTGCCAGCTGAAGCCATTGAAAATCAGGACTAGAGAGTACAGCCCGAGTAAAATACCCTGGGTTTGCATGCCAGAAGGTTTTTCTATTCATTCTGCTGCCACTAAGAAAGGAGTGCTATGGGGATCATGGCTCCTTTCAAGCAAGATAGCATCTTCTATCCCTTAATCCAAAAAAGAGACAATCCTCCCTCAGTAGACAAAGAAGAGGGAAAATTATACAGAAGGAGAAAAAGCAGATCTCTGATGCCTGGGAGTGAAAATTACAGAGTCCAGTCTGATGTTTAGACTGCTCAGTAACAGGTACAGGAGCAGAGGGGGATTGTATCCAGCAAGAACTGCCTGTTTGCAGTGATTGCTGAAGGGGCTGAGAGCTCCCCAAGCCCACTGCAATTCCCATCTTCTCCTTTCTTACTCTCTTGAGTACTAGTGGTGCAGACTAGAGGTCCCCAATCTCTGTGGGTTGTTATCAACTTTTATGGAAATCCTTTCTTCTGCAGCCTTGTGAGCCAAATGCCAGCACAAGCAGTTTAGATTTTACTAGGCTCATACTCACCCTTGCAATTCCTGTGACCCCTCATTTGGGGCCCACTAGTGTAAACACTGCCTACCACCTGTCAGGTAGTGCATCATCTCAGTGTAAACATGCCTGGAGCTTTAACTAGGCAGTGCCAACTACACCCACGCTTGGCCCGGATTTGACCGTCTCTCATATCCAACGGCAGGGTGACACTTGCTCCACTTTGTGAGAGGTTCTCTTGTAATGGCATCAGCTAGCTACGTGTATAAACCCTGGAGCTTTGACTACACGAGGACTGTTTCTCCAGGAAACAGCACCAATGCAAATCCCTGCCATGAGCCCCATAACACTGCCATACATGTTGTTGGTACCAGCTGGAGCGGGTATTCCTCGGGCAGTGTGGAGATGCAGCCACTGGGGAGCTGAAATTCAGCAAAGATTCAGAGATGTTGCTCAACTGGGTTGGTGCAAACCCAGCCAGAGAGCTCCTGCCTTTGCTCAGAAATTACCAACCGGGTGTGATTCAGTTCTTCTTCAAATGCAGAGAAGAAGAAACAAATTGACCAAAATAATCTGAACAAAATTATCATGATAAGATGGAACTAAGGTTTCTAGAGGATTTAGCAGCAGAGAAAGGAGGGATGCTCTCACTGAGGGCCCCCCAGGAACTTCAGGACTGTGACTCAGCATGACCCTAGTGGGGATATAACTAAAATGATGAGGAAAGCACCAGCCTGGTGCTTTGTACTGCAGCAGATCCCTGGGTGCCCACAAGAGTTGTCCTGGTGGCACATTACCTGTCACTGTCCCGGTGCTCTGAGTCACATGGGCCTTCAGACAGTCCCAAAAAAGGGACATAGGGCTGAAAATCTCTCCTATGCTTAGTCAAACCAGCCACAAGCGTTCACTGCGCTCATTTTACATGTGATGTCATGCAGATCTGGAGCTTAGGGACAGGATTTAGCAGTGAGCTTGGGATAGTTGGGTTAGTGGTTGGACTCAATGATTTTAAAGGTCTTTTCCAACCTAAAAGATTCTATTATGTGCTGCTCCATGCTCTTGCTAACCCAACGTGAGGGTTTTGAGATGTTGGCTCAGAGAAGGGCTGTCTCACCTCCTCAGCCACAGGATGCACACCAGGTAAAATAAAACACTCAGTGCAATCTAATTTAAGTTCCAGGATTACTTCCACTGGCACAGTCTAAATCTTCTTTTGCTCAGTGAAAAAGATGTCACTCCAAATTTATGTTTCCTTCTTGCAGGACTTCCTGGGTGATAAACAAAACAGGGCTCATCCTCTGCTGCTCATGTTTCCTCTCCCCCCTTCTTCTTTAGGATGCAGCTCAAATGAGCAGATAAAACAGCCATTGTAAGATGAAATAGAAAGCCACAGGACACAGTATTTCAGGTTTCAATGCACTTTTAACTTGGGAGTTTTATTTAGACAGGAAATGAAGATGCAACTTGGAATGACCTTTCCTCAGCATCCCTGGCACAACAGTGTTGGCTTTCTCTGGGCTCTTTAACTGCCCAACCATGGGCTGATCTGTAGACTTGGAACCTTGTTCATTCAAATGTGGGAAATAACAGAATTTCATGGAGCAGCCCTGCTCATATTAAAACTCCATTAAATTAATTAGAAGTAAGGGATGGGTCTGGTTTATTTTTAGTTCAAAAACAGAAGCAGGAAATCTCTAGCTTCACAAACAGCATCCTGGAGAGCCACCCTCATCACACGCTGGGTCACATCATTCTCCTGCAGTGCTCAGCTCCAGCAAGGTGACCAGCTCCATCTCACTGCACCAAAGAAACTCCTATGTATGTCAAGCCTTTAATGATGGAGAACATGTCCTAGAACTGATAATAATGACAAACAATCATTCTGGTGGCCACTTTGCCCAGCATTTACTCATCAGGAGGTATCTGGGAGAAAAGGGTGCTTTTTCTTTTGCATCAGACCAAGGTTAACACATTCCCACCTCTCATACTCATCCCTGGGGAGGGGACCCAGCAGGGCAGGATTGTGACCCTAAATCTGCTTAATCCCTCATCTGATAAAATCAAAACACACAGATTAACATGACAGAGACAGATCAAGGTCTCATAATCTGCGCAGCACAGGACCTCAGAGCGACTGCCCAGCTGGGATTTCCAAATCAGATGATAAGGATCTCCAATGCACTTAGCCATGTGTTTCATAGAGTCTTAATTAAGAGTTACTGCATATGATATTAAAAATTACCACAGATTACTTCACTGACTGCTCGTTGGCTGGGGTTAAGCAGATATTTCTCTCAAGATGTGGCTTTTCTGCTATCGCTGCCCCCCTCAGCACTGTCTGACCAACAGGAGCAATGGTCCTGTATGAAGAGAAATCCGCTTTCACTTAACATGTTGGTAAAGATAACAGGCAGATGTGTGAAACTCTTCAGATGGGCTGTGGAAAGGCTCCAGATCCTGCCATTCCTGAGGAGCTGCATGTCAGGGTAAGCAGCTGCAAAGTGCCAGAGCATGGAGGTTCCTACAAAAACTATGAAGTGCAAGAAGGGACTTGTGGTGGGAGCTCCTTTAGGAGCGAATCCAGTAAAGGCACTGGGACAACTGTGTGTTTGGGCAGTTCTGCAACCCAGTTGAAGGAGCACAGCCATCAGCAGGAAGCAGTTTATTGTCTGCCTTTGTATAACGCGAGTGTAAGATCACCTAACCCATCGCCATGAAGATAAAAGCACCCTGACAGAAAACTCAAAGGGGTGAGAAAGTCTGTAACACGAGAAACATCCACCCAAACCTGTCTTAGAGAATGTCCATTAAACTTAGGAGCCAGGTCATGATCCTGGTTGGATCCATTTTATCTGCAGTGGCCTGTCCACAGACAGAGAGGGAGAAAAAGAGAGCTGCAGAGAGACAACACAGGCTCTCTCCCTGGGGACTCTTTGCAAGCGACCTCACTTCTTCACTGTGGTGCCGCATCAATAACATCACTCCTCTGAAGCAGACTACTGCTACCATCCAGTCCAGCTTTCTGGAGATGAAAAAGAAATCAGTCCTCAGATCTTCACTGTGATGGTGGCTCACTCCCACTGGATGGAGGCGGAGAAGCTGGAGAGCATCTTTTCTCCTGTAGCCCCTGGGAGGGATCTCCTAGGGAGTCATGGGCGCAGTGCTCACCCAGGGCAGACCAAAACTCCATCTGATGGAGAATTCCTGAAAGTGGCCAAAGGCAGGTGCTTAGAAATGTGAAGGATCAAGGCAGGAATTCAGTGCTCCCTCCCAGCTTCCTGGTGGACCTTCTCAATTCTCCTGCACTAAATGTTGTCTACATCAAAGTTCCAGCCAGGTTCTTCCAGGGCAGGACCAGAGGGAGGTTAAATTTATTCACCTGCTGGCGTCTGAAGGGCTGCAGGCTGTGCAGTGAGGAATTACATCTGCAGTCACATCGACTACATAGCAGCCAAGAACATTCAGATTGAAATAATGAAGTCACCGGACAGGAGAATAAAAACAGGCACTCGAGCCTTCTTTCCAAAACACATCCCTTCAGTTGCCTAAAAGGTTGTTGAAAGAAAGGGGTTTGCAGTGTTCCTGGAAAGATGCTCTCATGCACCACACAGGCTGATGGTGGAATATCACCAACTCCACTGTTCGTCACGAGTTTAATGAAAGAGATTGGACCTGGTGGGAAGTCAGGCTGTGAGCACAGAGCTGGACACCAGGAGTTAGTGAATTCCTCCACAAACTGGGCAGTGACTCTGCTAGTGTTGATGCCACAAAAACAGAGCATAGGCATGAAGGGGGCTGCAGGAAAGCTGGAGAGGGACTTTTTACAAGGGACTTCAGTGATAGGTCAAGAAAGGTTTTTTCAAACTGAAAGAAGGAAGAGTTAGATTATAATTTAGGAAGAAATTCCTCACTGTGAGGGTTCTGAGGAGGCACTGGAACCAGTTGCCCAGGTTGTTCCATGCCTGGAAGTGTTCAAGGCCAGGTTGGATGGAGCTCTGGGTAACATGCTCTGGTGAGAGGTCTCGCTGCCCATAGCAGGGGGTTGGAACTGGGTGATCTCTGAGATCCCGTAGAGGGAACTGTTCTGTGATTCACACCAAGATTTTCAAGCTCAAGGCAGAAGGAAAAGCAGCCTTTGCCTCCCCATGCTGGATCTGGGTTGCACTGGTGGTGCGGAGCTCTGCAAGAGCTTTGCTGCTTCCTAGCCCTTTAAAGGTCACATAAAGGACAAGAATGATGCGACCCTTATTCTCTGTAGAGCAAATTTGGGCTAAAAAATTAACATAATTATTTTATTTAGCCTTGTTTTTCTTCTTGTCTTTTATTGTGTTATGTTTTAACTGAGATTTCTTTATTTCCTGCTAGGGTTCTGCCAGAATCCTGTCATTTCGTACAGAGGTTGAAATGCATTTTGTGCAAGGAAACAAATCTTTCCCTTCACTGCCTTATATATCTACTTCTTAATCCAGATTGACAAACACTCTGCACCAGCAGCACTCTTATCCCTCACAGTTCATAGGATCATAGGATGTTAGGGGTTGGAAGGGACCCAAGAGATCATCGAGTCCAACCCCCCTGCCAGAGCAGGACAAAACTATCTAACACAGATCACAGAGAAACACATCCAGTTGTTGCATTGTATTTTCTACTATTTGATGCCTCATGGCTAGAACCTGGAAAGGAGGGGGGAAAGGGCAGTCCCCACCCTGTCGTTCTCTGCTTACCCTTGAATTAATCATTTTTATTATGGCAACGTCCAGACCCTACCATCTTGTGAATCACTGTCTCAGGTATTGCACAAAGACCCGCATGGATGTGTTCCTGTGTGACTTGGTCTAGGTGATCCTGCTGTTGCAGGGGGATTGGACTAGATGATCTTTCAAGGTCCCTTCCAGTACGTAATGATTCTATGATTCTATGATTCTATGAAATGTAGAGCAAAAGGACAAGCCCTGCCACCAGAAGGCAGCTCCTAAGGCTGTTTGGTGATCCTCAGCACCATGGGGACTGTGGCCAGTGGCTCCACAGAATGAACTAATGGGATTAGAGTCTCCCTGTCTACCTGGATGAAAAGCATAGGCTAACTGTCTGTGAGTACTTCGGATGAAACACCCTGTGCCATGAGGGTATGGACCACAAAGACAGATGCAAACACAGTGCCGTTTAGGGCAGTGTCTGAAGTAGGCATCAGCAGTCCTTCCTCCCTACCTTCTTTTGTTCATAATGACGTGGCCCCTTGCTTATGGCTGCTTTCTGTTATGTCTGTTACGCGTGTTTCTACAGACATTAGCAGGTTGGTTATCCCTCAGGGTTATTAATTCTTTACACAACAGCCACAGAACAAAATGAGACTCTAGGAAAGCAGTTTGCAGCCACAAACACCACACAGACAGATCTTTCTTCACCCTCGCTGAAGAATTGCTGATGTAAAATAACAGGGTTTTGTTCCACCTTGCAGGTGCTGTGGTGATTGCCTTCGTGGTCTGCTGGCTCCCTTATCACATACGGCGCCTCATGTTTTGCTATGTCCCCCCAGGTCACTGGACAGAGTGAGTCACAATGTGGGGGATGAGCCCTGAAGCTGGGGTTGGTGGGGATGGATGTTGGGATTGGAGGAAAGGTATTCTCCATGCGAGGGGTTGAAAACTCAACCTCCTAACTGCTTGAGTTTTTTGATTTCTTATGGTGTTTGCCACCCAAACTATTAGTCTAAATTCCCAAGATGTGAGTGAAGGAAGGATGAGCTTGAACCCAAACGTATCAGCTTGCCCTTATTTCTGCTATGGCCGCAACCACAGAATCCCCTGGTTGACAGCGGCGGTGGATATTCACCTCTGATGATCCTTGATGAAATGACATTAGGACAGGGAGGTTTTCTGCATCCAAAGTGGATTGCTGTCTCCATGGCACGGATATTGATCACTGCCCCTGTGATGGAGCAGCCTCTGTTAATGCACAATTTAGCTCCACGACACCACATTTCCTTAGTGACAGGAGAGATGATATAAGTGGGGAAATAACTGTGCTGCCTACTGCGCCTGGGTCCAGTTATTTGCTGGGGTTTGCAGGGAGTGGATCAGAATTGAATAATACTAGCAGTTGCCACTGATGAGAAAATGCCCATATTCCCAGAGAATTCAGGGATCCCTACATGGTCACACTGTTCACAGACACGCGAGGGCACACGGACAGCTCCGCGGCAGGCTAGCTCCTCAGCAAAGCAGACATGATCTGATTATTCACTGTAAATATGCAATTAAGCATCAGTGCTGCCTGGAGACCTACACCCAGGTAGATGCCGTGAGATGTGCTCAGTGAGAAATTGCCTTTCCTGCCATGGTGTTACATCCCTTTTCTCTCCAGGACTGGGTCTGTTTCTTGCAAAGAATAGGAAATGAAAAAATAGTTACGATACCAAAAAGCAGAGCAAGGATGAGGCATGAAAATTGCATGAACTCCAAGCAGAACAAGCAGCAATTTACAATGTTCAGCAGTCTGCTGAACAGAGTTGTACATCCATCCGTAGTAAAACCCAACCCCCGTCTCCATTCGTGAGAACAGAGCTCTAGGCACACACTGGGTCAAACTGTTGTCTCTCATTTGCTTGTAAAGCACCAGTCAATTATGTACTGACTGCGTTCGCTTTGAGCAAGATGGGTGGAGAAGTCTGTCTGCAGTTGGTGTGAATTTATGCACTCAAAAAGATTCACATCTTTTTATTTCTTCCTTTAAAAAGCCATGAGCGATTTTAGGGAAACACTGGCTTTACGGGTGGATGACGAATGGTGAACTAGCAATAGAGGAGCTCACCAAAAGCGTGCAGCAGCTTGACGTGTTCGTGTATAAAGGCCTGTGCCTGCCCCCGAGGAAGAGGAATTTTTGCTGTATTAATTTCTCACAACTCTGTAGAGAAACTCTTGTTGCCAGAGCTGGATGGACCGTTCAGTACTTGGCAGTGCTGAGGATCGGTGATGTTCTCCAGTACACGTCTACTTATCTTTCATTGGGCAGTGCTTAGACTAACAAAAAGGTCTGCATTTTCCACTGAGAGAAATGATCCTGGATAATATCTTCCTGCAAATGATACCCACATTATTTATAAACCCTCTACCAGTTCAGAGGTGTTGATCTCATTTGTCCCAAGGAAAAATATTTTTTAAAAAGAAAATAAAAGAAAAAAGTCAACTAAATTTTTTGAGCTATTCTAGTTGAAAACATCATGATGTGGTGGTCAGGATGGCTTTCAGAAACATGCTGCCATCAACTTGCCCCCAGAAGAGAGAACACTGTCCCAGATAACAGACAAACCCCAACCCAGGGACCCGTTGAGGGAGCTAGTGCAACTCTCACTGCCAGAGGGAGGAGAGAGCTGCATCTGTTACTGGATTTTGGCTCTTCTGCAGGCTCTGTACACCAGAACCTCAGCCAGAAAGTCAAGCTAATGTATATGCATAGCACAGAAACAAATTTCCATCTGGCCTCTCAGTTTCATGCATGTCTCTTTTAAAAGACAGAGTGAACACACGAGATAAATCTGACATCTGGACCCAGAGCACAGAAAAGTTTCTAACTGCCAGTGCCGGGGACAAATCCTCTGTAGAGGCATTTGACCTGCATTTGGCCAGTCTCAGTTGAAAGCATGGACTTTTTCGTTGGTGGCTCATGCACTGGCTCCCATGCTAAGCTCAGATCCCTCACCAAGAAAGGTTAGCTGAAAAAACAGCTCTTGTTTTTCTCACCTTTGTTTCTCACTTTGAATTATTCCAGTTCTCCACACTCTACTTAGTTTTTTTTCTTTCATTGGTTCTTCCAGTTTCCTTTTCAACTTCTACCACTACTTCTACATGCTGACAAACGTCCTCTTCTATGTCAGTTCAGCAATCAACCCCATCCTCTACAACCTGGTGTCTGCAAACTTCCGACAGATCTTCCTCTCTACCCTCACACTCGTGTGCCTGCCTTGGAGGAAGAAGAAGAAACGACTGGCCTTCACCAGGAAATCCAACAGCATCTCCAGCAACCACACATTTTCCAGCCAGGTCACAAGGGAAACCACATACTGAAGCCAAAGGAGGAGGAAGTGAAACACATTCCATCATGGAGTCAAAACTGGAGAGAGGCCTCTGTGACTATCATGCATGGTCTCCAAGTTCAGTTAACACAAATGTGTTTAGCAAAATCATTTTTGTTGGAAAAAATAGGCTTCGTTTTGCCAGTAACATTGAGGTTATTTTAAAGCATTGGCCTTGCCTCTTGTGAGTAACGTCTACATGTTTTGTAACTTCAGTCTGGCATAAATCCAGGTGCAGTGTTAACCAGGAAGCCAAAACGTGTTAAATGTAGGCAAACTCATGCTGCGTCTCATCCTTCTCTCAGTGCAGAGATGCCATGTCCACGTGCAAGGGTTTGAGACCACGTCTCTTGGTGACACTGAGCGGAGAGCCTGAGGAGAGAGCGGTTTTCAACACAAAGGGATGTTTATTGGAGAATGGACATGCTCATCCATGGAATGTTCAGTGAAGGAAGAGTGAGAACTCAGGAAGCCAGGTGGTTATTTTAGAAATGTGTCTAAATGATGATTAATATGACCTAGGTGCTCAAGAGAGCTGCTCTGGCTCCTTGGAATTAAACAACGGACGTTGCCTTACCTAGACTAGGGTGGCTGTGGCCTGTGGGAATGGGGGTCACTTTTCATGTCAGGGCAAACACAGTGCCTAGCACAGTGAACCCCTCTGGCATTGGTACTGAAACACCAGTAAATAACCAAGTCTCTGGCAAAGTCAGGAATACAGAAACTGTGACTATCTGGAGTGCTGAGAACGAACAGAAATGGAGAATCTTACTGTTGCCCTGCAGCTAAGCCCTATTTTTCACCAGGGCGAACAGGTAGCTGGCCTGCATTAAGAGGTGAGAAAACTCCAGGCTCATCGAGGGCTCCAGGCTGCAGCCTGCCCCAGTTCTGCGAGACCTTCAGATTTTTCCCAATCTTATTCCAGTTTTACTTGTTTCAGCACCATTTTCTCAAGGCTGCTGCCTTATGGGCTTTATCAGTTGTCCTCTTGTTCTGCCTTTTCTTTCTTTTTGCTGCCAGACCCATCTTCAGACAGTGCAAATGAAGAACACAAAAAGTTCACAAAGGGAAGTTGTAGCTCTAAACCAGGGAAGTTGTAGCTCTAAACCAGAACAGAAACAAAACCTAAAAATTCTCCTTGAGATTTCTCAGCTGGCCAGGGTAGGTGGTGTGAGCTTTCCTTCCACGTGGTTCCTCCTCTGACAGCCTGCTGTGTGATGCAGCAAATTGCTTCAGAGCCATTAGCACCAGAAATCGCAGACCTGTGGGACCAGCTGAAGGGCTTTCCCGGCTGTCACATCACCAGATGGTGACCTGCATGAACCTGGGAGCAACAAAGCACCCAGTGCAGAGTCTGTTGTGATTTTGCTGGTGATGACCTTGCATCCCCTTTCACACCACACTGCATTAGGAGAGCAGGGATTGCCTCTTTGTGATGGCAAACTAGAAGAGTCACTTGGCTCAATGAAGCTTTCTGGGCTGTGCCCATACTTTGTCAGTCTTCAACCTAGAATCACCCTTGGTATGTAAGAGAACTGTCAGTGCTGGACATGTGCATCTGGCCCCAGTCACACAATGGTGGAGACCAGTTGCTGACCCACTGGGCACCAGTGACAACATATCCACTGAGTGCCAGTGCTACAGATGTGGTATCTCATGGGTTACAGGGTCTGCTGGGCTCAGGGCATAGAGAAAACATCTGGGGAACATTTGCTGTGACGTACGAGTAAAGGCCCTATAAATGCAAGGAGTTTGTAACATGGTAGTTGTGGAGCTAACTACTGTGGTAGACCTGGCAACCATCAGCCATGCCCTCCAACTACACCTACCAGTGAGGGGAGATTATTTTAATGCCTGGTATAAAATCAGTCCAAAAGAAAGGGCTCAAAATAGCAATCAGAGAGGCTTTAGTTTCTTCTGATTCAGCCAAACCACAAGCTCTGTTCTGTCATGCCTTCTTTTAATTTCTGGCCCTGGAGGAAGGGCAGAGATTGTATCTAACAAAGCACTTTCTTTGACTCCTGTTGGGCAAGACAACCAGGTAACGGCTCACATCAAAAAAGGAGACTGGTCTCTTTGGAAGGAAATCAGTAAGAAACCAGCAAATGTTATCTGTGTGTTAGGAATGGCTTGGGCAGGTTGGAAGAAGAAGCCTAGAAGACTTGTACATGCTGCCTTGTGAGAAAATCCAGCTACAATGAACAGAAGAAGAGGAGTCAGTGTCAAATACTTTAAACACTGGCCTTCTGGGCAAGATACTTTAGGTGTTTCTGGAGAGGACCCACATTTTTTAACTTCTCTAAATACAGTCAACAGCTGGGAGGTGGTTTCTGAAACCTCCCACAGAAGCTGTAACTGTGTGTTGCTTTGACTTCCATTAGGATTTAACATCCTGCATGTCTCAGTTGCTTTGGAACTGTTAAACATTAGTAATATACTCATCAGCCCCAGCCTGCTGAAATGTGTTTGACTACCCCAGAAAACACCGTACAAAAGCTGTTGTTTCACGTAAGATGCTTGGCTTAGCTTTTCATTACCCACATACGGTGGCAGCTTGCAGTGTTTGATCACAGCTCAGGGAGACTGGTAGGTTTGTTTTCAGTTTGCCATGAAAATGGGAACAAGCTGGAGTAAAAATGAGCTCACCATAAACTCTCTCAGCAGGGTTTGTTGGGCCACTTGAATTGTGAAGAGCTGATGTTTGCAGGGAGGTTATCCAGGTGCTTGGCTGGCTTCTAAGCGCTGGTCCTGCAGTTTAACATGGGAGCAGTCCTGAATCTATGGCCTTAAGCTGAGATCGCAGCTCAGAGCTACCTCTTTCGCTGGCCGAGTCTGACTACCTTGAGCTGGGAAGTGTAAGTTACAACTGATTTGTTCCTCTCACCCCTTCTACCCCAGTTCAAGCTAGAGATACAGCTCAAAGAAGTGGGAGTAACTCACTGCAAGACTCCATGGTTCTGTAAAGGAAATCATGATACTGAAGAGAAGGAAAAGGTACAAACTGCCCAGTTCACACCAGAAAAAAGGTTCTTTCCTTTCCTTTTAACAAGGGTTGAGCTACTAACCCAGCCAGGTTTAGCTTTAAACCTAATTGAGTGTAAGTGGCTTTTGCCATTAGGTAGAACATGGCCTCCCATCCTTGCCCTTCCCGTCTCATCTCTGGTGGGGCACAGCGCGCATCAGCACCGTGTGCTGTTAGTCTGTGCAAAGTTGCTGTGAGTGTTTCAAACTGTTTCTTTTGGCTCAAAAAAAAATCAGTCTGCTGAACCCACTGATCTGAAGCGCCACCAGATGGTTTCTGAGAAATTCCCATCTGAAGAGGATCTGTCAAGTGACCTCTTCAGATACTGTTTTGAGGTTTCGTTTCTCTTCACAGTGGTCTTGCCAGGGCCATCCATTTGGCAGCAAGCGAAACCAGATTTACAAAGTCTCTCTGCTATTCGGAAACCTCATCCCGACAGGACCTTCTCACCAGTGGCCCAGTCCCTGTCAGAGTGTGAATGCTCTGCTGAGGCTGTCTTCTCTGTAAAGTGCATGAGCCCTAGCTTCATCTAGGAGAAACCTAGCTGGAACACTGATGACAAGGGTTGGTGGGACACATGCTGTAAGTGTGATGATAGCAGGACCTCTTGTATTCAGAGCATCAAACATTTACTGAAATAAAACCTGAGGGCTGCTGCTGCTGCAGACAGCTGTTGTGGAAGGTTTGAACCCACCTGCCAGCCCACGGGGAGGGGCAGATGCCCATGCAGCATGAGAGCACTGGAGCTGTCCTGTGCAAAGTCTTGAGCGTGCATCTGGTACCTCCCTAGTCGTGTTGTTTGGTAGCTGTTTTAGCAAAGCTGTGTCTGCTAGAGCTCTGTGTGCTTCCTCAGCATTACAGCTCAGCAAGTTCTGTTCTCAAGCTGAGATTCGTTTAGGAGGCAACCAGGAATTGCTAATCCAAAACTGTCACAACACTGTGTCCTGGCTTTGTGATCAGGAGTCCGTCCCCATCTGTGCCACCTGATAGTCCTGCACATATTGTACTTATGGCAAATATTTTTTAAAGTGCATCTTTTTTGGGGGGGGAGGGGGTTGTGAGGTTTTTTTCCCAAATTAAACCTGTTGATGTGCTTTATTTTCTGTGTATATTGTTGCACAATGCAGGGGCAGGGGAGGAAAAGAATGTTCAGAGCGTGTCAGCATCTCCTTTTCTAATATTTTCTGTGGTGAAGGGAAGGAAGAGGGTGTGGAATCCTTCTGAGTAGCAAAGGGAAACACTCTTTCAGTGTAACATGCTATGGTTGATACTGTACTTACTGATCAAACTGTAATGAAGCGGTTAACTCCTGATACAGCCTTTGTATGGTATGGTATTTTATTTTGTCATTTACTGATCCTAAGAAATAAATATTCAGATTTAAGGATGGGGCTGGTTATGCTTGAAGTGGCAGCTATGTCTTTGTCATGCAGCCAGTACCAGTTATCCAGCAGTGGTGTAAACTGGTCAAATCTACCTGAAACTGGCCTTGCACCTCCTCCGCAGAGGAGCCCCAAGTGCTCCACTCCCGCAGCCTGAGAGCTGTTTGGCACAATCAGCATCCAAACAGCTGCTGCTGCTTGTGGCTGTGAGTTGGCAAACCAATGAGAGAAAAGGCCACTGAGGTTTGAGGGAAACTCGCATCAGTGAAGTTAGCACTAAGAATTCTTCCAGAGGTCCAGCGATCCAGAGACCCAGAGGGAGGGGATTTGAGAGAGGTGACTTCTCTTCTCCCAAGTCACTAGCAGTAGAACAAGAGAAAATGGCCTCAAGTTGTGCCAGGGGAGGTTTAGATTGGACATCAGGAAAAATTTCATCAGTGACAGAGTGAGCAGGGGTTGGAACAGGCTCTCCAGGGAGGGATGGGAGTTGCTGTCCCTGGAGATGTTCAAAAGACAGGTAGATGTGGCCCTAGGGAACAGGGTTTAGTGGGCAGGATGGGATTGGGTTGATGGTTAGACTTGGTGATCCAGTTCTGTGATTCTTTAAACCCAAGGAGGGTCTGTACTTGTTTACAATCCTGCTGTGCTCTTAAGAGCAGCAATACAGAGTATTCAGCTGCCTTTGGTTGAGCCCCTGTGCTTTGAGTGTGCTGCATACACAAACCTGAAGTACTGGCATCTCCTGTACTTCCAGAAAGACCTGTGGTGCACAGAGGACAACTACTGTGGTGAGGTCCACGTGGCACTACAGGAGTCTGGCTGGTGTCCTGCCTCACTTACCTTGCCTGACTGCCTTTCCCTGTTGCAGGGCAAATGTCAAAGATAAAATAGATCTTGGCCATTATTTCTTCAGTGGCTCTGCCCAGAACACTGAGCAGGTCATGGGTTTGTTGAGCTGGGAGCTGCAGACACACAGCAAAGGAGACAGCTCTCAACCCAGAGAATTCATTGCTGAAAACCAAAGCACAGGTGTACTGTGCCTTAGCGGTGAGATTTGCCCTCTTACCTTCCCCTCTTTTCCATGACCCTTGTCATCCATGGTGAACACAGTTTGGTGGGAACAGATCATTTGGGTATCTCCCACTATATTAAAGTGACTTTACATTACTGAGACAAAAAATCAGTCACCTCCACACTCTCTGCAGCTTCTGGTTCAAGTTGTTATGAAATAGCTGCTGAGCTTGAGGAAAACCCATAAAATCTTCATCATTTTTAGCCATTTCACCCTATTGTTTTGATTTCTGGCAGAGAGAAAATTTGCTTCCAATGAAATCAAATGTAAATATTTGGACTCGTTTATGCCTGCAAAGTTCATCTTCTAAAATAGAGCAGAAATGCACCTCCTCTCCAGCATCTACTTGATGTAGTTGACGAGAGCAGAAGCCCCTGCACCATCAGTTGTTAAAGAACGAAGTCATTCATTTTACGGTCTCTTTTACTGGCTGTTCAGCCTTGCTCTGTTAAAAGGTGTCCTTTCATTCTGCTGCCTCAGGAGCTGCCATTCATGTCCTCAGCACTGAAAATCCACAACACGTGGCAACGTTCTTGTTTTCTGGCTACTTTTGTAGAGACTTTTGTTCAGGGCAAGATGCTCCCTGTGGAGCCTTGGTTGCTTGTGCAAGTCCAAATCGCATTCAGATGTTGCCCCTCTGCTCAAGTCTTCTCCAACTCAGGACTGATGCCTTGAAAAAGCAAAACTTCCAGGAACCAGAGCTCGCAGCTACTCCCGTGGAACCCTCCCACCCCATGGCATGCACTGGGCATCACATCAGAACACACCAGTGCAAAGGAAAACAGAACCAATGAGTTCGTTTTTCTTTTAGGAAGGCGCAAGCAGTGCGAACGTTCTCATCTGGGCCCACACTCCTGTTTCAATCACAAAAGTAATTTCTATAGTTCACGTAGTTCGGGCGCCTTTCAAAACAAATGTTTTGTTTTAGTCAATGGCTTCATAAAACCTAATAAACATCCATCCGGAAGTTAATTTATTTAAAAACTCTTCAAGCCCTCCTCTGCCTTATTGAATTTGTTTGAACTGATCAGGTTGCAGTGTATCCAAGAGGGTATTTAAGCAATAAGGCAGCACATCCTGGTTATTATTGCAGGTCTCCCAAGGGCTCTGCAGGATGAAGCAGAGTATGAAATTACTTTGGGCACTTGAGTGCAAAACTCCTCCTGAAGTACATGAGCACAGATGGAGCCCCAAGTGCTGTGGAGTGGACAAACCAAAGCGTTAGGGTAGTTTTCCAGGAGGAAACCCCTTGCAAAGGTGAACCAGCTCAGCCCTGAGCTCGCTCAGCCACGTGAGGACACTGAGAGAAAGTTTAGGACAGGTCAGCAGAGCCCACCAGGGACTGTAGCTACTGAAGTGAGCAAACACCATTGTTTCATTCTTGAAGATAGACTTTCTGGAAGCAAAATAAGTGGGAAGAGCCAAAAAAATGTAAACATCCCAGAGATGGCCATGTCCCCTGACAGGCTGAGTGCAACAGCCACACGATTCCCCATGCACACAGCAACTCCTGGTCTTTCCAAAAACCTCTTCCTCTTCCTTGAAAGTACTGACTGGCTTGGCTGGTTTTTATCACCAGTGACATGATATTTAATTGCACTTGGCTTCTTCTCTGTGAAATCCTGAAGAAACGGGAAGCAAAAATCTTTTACCTTTTTAATGCAAAAAAAGAGTAAAACCATCTTGCAAAAGTGGGAACATTCTGCTCTGCTTTCACACTGCTGCTGCTCCGCTGTGCTCTGCTGAGGTGTCACAGCTTTGTTGTAAACTAAAGCTAAATAAAGGAATGATTGTGAGCACAGAGGCTGGAAGACCTGCTGCAAGTTCTGCAAAGGTGTAGAGAGGATGAAGACCTCCTCTACTGTGAGTCACACTAATGTCTTGAATGGACCATTTCATCCCTCCTCTCCTTGATGAAGTGCAGTATGAAGATAAAAGGACAAACACACCGCATTTTGCCACCGCATTAGCTTCCACATTAAGGGCCTGGGATTTCTTTGTTGCTTTCTTCTGCTTCTCTTTCTCCTGTCTTTGGAAGCTGCTCAGTAGGAAGCGTTTGTCCAACACTTCTGCAATGCAGCTTTCAGCCTCAGGCACCACTAAAACACATCATAATTAATCAGGATGCCTGATTGCTCTGTATCTCATCACTACTCCTTGACTATGTAGTCTCCAGTGAAAACATTCTCATACCAGTTGTGTTTTACCCCCTGCACCAGCACGCTGAACAGTCACTCGTGCCCTCGCCAGCACCCCAACTTTTCACAAACTTAATGGAGATGTAACAGCAGTGACTATGGGGATTTAATAGTGTTCATAGGATCATAGGATGTTAGGGGTTGGNCAGCGATTTAATTGTGTTGGCTCACAGCTAGCAGCTGCGCACACCCCATACCTTCCTCGCTGCAAGGTGCCCCTGTTTTGTGGAACAGATTTCATGCACAGACAGTGTAAAGGATTCACTCAAGGACTGTAATGAAATCTTCCTATAGACCAGAGATTCAAACCCCAGTGTTTCCGGCACAGTGAAGCCCGATTCACCTTTGCCTTCACTCATCATAAGCAGGTAGTCCATGAGCTATTTTTAAGCCTCCACACCAAGACATATATTAGCAAAACACATCAACTTTCAGCCATTTAAAAGCAATTTCTTGCTGGCTGTCAGCTACAGCAATAACCTTGGCACTGGGCAGCTTTCAGAATGTTTGTGATGATGCCATTATCCTTGGTGGCTGCTTCGCAGCGATTGCAGGAGATGGTGGAGCACCGTGTTTGGAATTTTAAAAACACCCAAACAGCAACAAACTCCATTAAACAGGGATGATCCTAGTGGTACCATGGAGAACTATAACAGAATCCATGACACCTGACATTTTCAGTGTTCTAGCTCTTCTGTCCACTTGAAAAGCAGCTATGACTGTCAACAGAATTTTAGTAGAGCTCCCACACAGACTAAATGTTCTTACACAGTTCCACATTACTGCAATAAATCACAGTTTTTCTTCCTTCGGACTGGCAGCTGGGTTAAGATTCATTTCTCTTTACCATCTTCATGAGCAAATCTAATTTAAATTAGTTTTTTTGGTGACCATCCCAGAAGAACACCTCATGCAGCCCATTACCCCTCTGGGCTTGATCTGGATTGGGGCAAGCAAAAGGTACAGGACTTTTAAAGCTGGTCACCACCAGCCAGACTGGTTAATTTTCTTGCTCAGGGAAGCCTGACCTAGCAAAACATGTAAACAGAAGCCCAAGGGCTTTTGAAATTATAGAAAACACAAATTTGTGGTTCATTTGTGAGCCTAGATGAAAGCCCAACCAGTATAAATCAGTTTGCATCTGCATGGAAGCCCGTTCTGTGGTTTGAAGTGACCCAGTCCAGCTTTGTTTGTTTCCCTTTTCTGAGCTTTTTTTCTCTTTAAATATCATTTAGCAGGGGAAGAATGAAGAGTTCATTATGTTAGCAGCTCCGTAGCCGATCTGAAATGCCAGAGGCGCCGATCAGATTAGAAGAGAAATCACAGTTGGTAGCTCGTGTCCAGAAGGAACAAAGACTCCGGTGCTGATTTTGATGGAACGCAGGCCGATATCTCTTGCTTATTGTATATATTACAATGGCAAGGAGGGAGAGCATTTATCACCGCATGCCTCAGTGCTTTCTAATACAGTGTTTGTCATGTGGAGCTCACTGGCATTTACCAAACCCCCTTGCACTTCTGACCTTGTGTCTTAATAAGTTTCCATGGACTTTGGAGATGGAGAAAATACTTCTCCCAAGCTGTCACTCTCACTCTGTTTATACACCATTACATCCAGCTCGTCCGCAAAGAGCAGTGTCCTTGGCTTTATGGAGCGAACGGGTAGAAACGCCTCTGTGACATCAGCCACGCTATTAGAATCTGATTCCTTGGGAAGAAGCTGTCTTCTGCTGGAGGATCATTTCATCAGCAAGCCTGAGGTGCAAGGGTGAGTGGCAGCTCATACCTGGGGTGAACAGGGAAGCCAAAGGTACCCGCAGAGAAGCACTAAAATAGAAATTGCAGAGGGTTATCTCTGTTCCACTCATCAGTCTGGAAGGCAAATGCAAAATTAATGAGCCTCTGTGCAGGGAGACAGAGGCAGAAAAGGTTTGTGCGGGGAGAAGGTCTCACTTTGTTTGCCTCCCCGTTGAAATTCCTGCCAACTCAAAACTCCTGCCTTTTCACTGCTGGGCTTTGAGGAAGGTGGTGCCACATCAGCCTGGGATGTAGGTACCACCTACAAAGGTGCCAACCAATGACTCCAAATGTCTCCCGAAAGCACCAGTGAAGCAAGTGCACAGTGATCACTCTGTTTGCATTCGGTGTTTCCGTCATGTCATCGAAAGCATTTGCAGACTCTTTCCAGAGGTGAGATAGTTGTGTTGGCAGCGTCAGCGAGTAACAAACAGCACTGCAGCGTGACGAGGAGAAAAGGAAGAGAACGTTCTGCTCCTGTCAGATTTGCACATCTTCACAAATCAATCCAAAGCTCTTCTCTCCCACCAAAAACTCACTTCCACTTGTTTATGACATTTAATACCCCCACACTATTCATTCTCCTTGAAGATTGCCCCCAGGGCTCGGGGTCTGCCTAATCGTTATGTCCGTCTCTCCAGGAGGCACCACAGGGTTTGGAGGTTGGTTGTCTTGATCAACACAAAAAAGCTCTTTTGTGGAGGAAGGGACTATATGTCACATCAGGACTCTGATGATCCCAATAGACTTCTTCATGGTTGGCACCAGAGGACTGGAGAATTGGGAGCTATTAGAACTGAAATGGAATACCAAATCAGATGACAGGAGAGCAGCCTGGCAGAGAGGGATCTGTGAGTACTGGTTGACAACTGGTTGAACAGGAGCCAGCAGTGTACTCAGGTGGCCCGGAAGACCAATGGTGTCTTGGCTTGTATCAGCAGTAGTGTGGCCAGAAGGACTAGGGGCATAATTCTTCCCGTGTACTGGTGAGTACTGGGGGCGGTTCGGGGCCTCTCACTTCAAGAAAGGGATTGATGGGCTGGAGCAGGTCCAGAGGAACAACGAGGCTGGGGAAGGGACTAGAGGGAAAGTCTGATGAGGAAACACTGAGGGGTGTTCAGCCTGGAGAAGACTCGGGGGGACCTTCTCCCTCTCTACAACTACCTGAAAGGAGGTTGTAGTCAGATGGGGGTTGGGCTCTTCTCCCAGATAACTAGTGTCAGAACTAGAGGGCAGGTCCTGAAGCTGCACCAAGGGAGGGTTAGGTTGGATGTTAGGAAGCCCTTCCTCACAGAAAGACCCTGGCATGGACTGCCCAGGGTAGTGATGGAGTCACCATTCCCAGAGGTGTTTAAGAACAGGCTGGCTGTGGCCCTGAGTGCCCTGGTCTGAGTTGTAGTGATGTTAGATCACGGGCTGCGCTGGATGTCCTTAGGGGTGTTTTCCAGCCTCAACAATTCTGTGATTCTGTGGGAAAGATGAGGACATTGCCTACTTCTTGAGCAACTGGAGCTGCTTGAGAAACTGCCCAATTTGCACGGGCTGAGGAAAACAGAATAATAGGACCAAGACTGACATGAACCACAGGGGAAAGAGAGCTGGTCAGACAATGCCCCTGGCACAGTGGGGTGAAGGAAGGGGTTGGATACAACCCCAGTGACCNATCGTTATGTCCGTCTCTCCAGGAGGCACCACAGGGTTTGGAGGTTGGTTGTCTTGATCAACACAAAAAAGCTCTTTTGTGGAGGAAGGGACTATATGTCACATCAGGACTCTGATGATCCCAATAGACTTCTTCATGGTTGGCACCAGAGGACTGGAGAATTGGGAGCTATTAGAACTGAAATGGAATACCAAATCAGATGACAGGAGAGCAGCCTGGCAGAGAGGGATCTGTGAGTACTGGTTGACAACTGGTTGAACAGGAGCCAGCAGTGTACTCAGGTGGCCCGGAAGACCAATGGTGTCTTGGCTTGTATCAGCAGTAGTGTGGCCAGAAGGACTAGGGGCATAATTCTTCCCGTGTACTGGTGAGTACTGGGGGCGGTTCGGGGCCTCTCACTTCAAGAAAGGGATTGATGGGCTGGAGCAGGTCCAGAGGAACAACGAGGCTGGGGAAGGGACTAGAGGGAAAGTCTGATGAGGAAACACTGAGGGGTGTTCAGCCTGGAGAAGACTCGGGGGGACCTTCTCCCTCTCTACAACTACCTGAAAGGAGGTTGTAGTCAGGTGGGGGTTGGGCTCTTCTCCCAGATAACTAGTGTCAGAACTAGAGGGCAGGTCCTGAAGCTGCACCAAGGGAGGGTTAGGTTGGATGTTAGGAAGCCCTTCCTCACAGAAAGGGTGATCAGACCCTGGCATGGACTGCCCAGGGCAGTGATGGAGTCACCATTCCCAGAGGTGTTTAAGAACAGGCTGGCTGTGGCCCTGAGTGCCCTGGTCTGAGTTGTAGTGATGTTAGATCACGGGCTGCGCTGGATGTCCTTAGGGGTGTTTTCCAGCCTCAACAATTCTGTGATTCTGTGGGAAAGATGAGGACATTGCCTACTTCTTGAGCAACTGGAGCTGCTTGAGAAACTGCCCAATTTGCACGGGCTGAGGAAAACAGAATAATAGGACCAAGACTGACATGAACCACAGGGGAAAGAGAGCTGGTCAGACAATGCCCCTGGCACAGTGGGGTGAAGGAAGGGGTTGGATACAACCCCAGTGACCTGCTCAGTAAAGCAACCCCTCCCCGAGCATCAGAGCAAAGCAGGGAAGCAAAGAGTTAAGTTTGCTCACGTCTCTGAGCAAACGCCTGTTCCCAAAATTGCTGTCTCTTTTTGGCCAGAGTTCTGTATTTTTTAACTGTTCTCAGCTCTCTCTCACAGAGCAATTATTCCACAGTGCAACTGAGGACATTTTCCCTTCTGCTCACATGAAATTCACTTCTATTCAGTTTGGCAGGAGCTCCTTGGACCACCTAAAAGCATCTCCTTTCTTTGGTTTCTAATCTGTACATACCCAGCTAGAGGGAGGGCTGCTGAGACACTTGGAAAATCAGTGGGAGAACAGAGCAGAAGGGGACAAAGAGGATCTGAGCTGGTGCTGCAGAGGCTGAGAATTGAGACACTTGCAGGAGAAAAAGAAAAGCGGGATGGCAGGGAAGGAGCCAAACATTCACATTTGGGGAGGTTTGTGGGATTATCTGCTGCCAAATCCAGCTCCAGAGCACGTCAGGTGTCTTTAGCAGTACCCCCTTCCTACATCCATGTTTTTAGTCAGACCTCCCTGTTCTCCAAATGTTCAATGTGGAAAACAAACTGGCCAGCCCCAACTGGCCACGATGAGCGTGTGTTTGGTTGGATTTATCGCATCTCCACTGCAAATATTCACATCTCCCCAGCCAGCTCCTTTTCCTTAGGACTAACAAGGAGAAGTTTCATTCGAGCAGCTGTGGTTGCACCCCTTGAATGTTCAAATTGAGGATAATTTGTGTTTCTGTTCACATCAAAGTTTCTGCTGCATAAAATGTCTTGAGTCAATTCTACATTTGTTGTGTTTGTGAGCAGAAATACTATTGGCACCGTGGACAAATTTACTCCTAGCTTTGGGTTGTTTGTGTTTTTTTAATAAGACTGTAACTTTAATAAGATTTAAATACTGAGATTTACAGTCTACAGATCTGCAATAAATTTATTCAGTAGTGAAGGCACAAAAGGGGAGATACTTTAATTAAATTGAATGTTAGATTCTATCTGGGATTCTACTGGCAGTAATGAATTGCAATCTAAAACACAATTCAGCTCTAACCATAAATATTCATAGCTAAAAGTCCTTCTTTTCCCTTAAACTGTTCTGTGCTACTAGAAAATCTAGTGTTTCAAAAAGTCAAACACTGAGACCTCATCATAAACAGATGTACCCAGGAAAACTGTGATGCAGAAAAGTGGATTCATCTCAAATAAACCATGAGCTGTGCTGGGAGCACTGCTATATGCTGAGAATTAGTGCAGGAAGTCTGCAGACATGTAAAAGCAAAACCAAGACAGGCCAGACTGGGTTTGCACAGCTAGCATTAGGTAAAGATCCTGAGATAACCCAGACAGACATTCTAGCCCCATCATGGGGGTCATGAGCAGCCATGGATGGATCTCACTGTCACAGCTCATCTGAAGGAGAGCACTTCTGTAAGCAGAGATCAGCTTCTTCTGCAGAATCTTTCTCAAGAGAGAGAAGCTCACTTTCCAGGTGGAAAGGTTGTCTTCTCTAACACCCCTCTCCTGCCTTCCCATCCAAGATCTGGCTCTGGCAGACCCCACTTGGCTTCAGAAGTGTCACAACCTCCTCCTCAAGAACAGCTATAACAGAAACTGTATCAATCACAGAAAACATGGGAAGATGCATCAGAACTTTCTGGCCAGCAAAGGAGAAGTGGTAAGTTAGCACTCACACACCAGGATGTTTGTGCTCCACATGTGCTGTACCAAAAGTGTTTCAGCACTGCTGTCATTGCTTTTACCATCAGCTTCTTCACAGAAAAGGGGACTGAGCTGCAAACAACCAGAGTTTTCATTTAGCACACCCAACGCTGAACCAGCCCTTCATCTCTGGAAACCAGGAGCTGTTACTGGCTGTGTTGGGTATCTGTGGCCAAGGGCAACACAGTTTATACCCCCCGCATCCCTGGGCCATTCCTGCTTGCTCTCCTAACACTTTCTGACGGTGAGGTGGTGCCAAGCAACAGTGCCAGCCAAGAGAGCCCAAATGATGCAAAAATTACTAGAAAAAGCCAAGTCTAGCTCTGCATCTGAGTCCTCTCAACCTTCAAGAGGTGATCTAGCATTCTGGTGCCTGAACCATCTGTTTTCTACTCTCTGCTCCCATCCCCTTGGCTGGCAGCTCACCATCGCTTTCAAACCACACCAGGAGTTTGCAGCTTGACATCCCCAGGAAGCAGGTAGCTGAAGACCAGGACATCTAGGACCAATGCTACCATCCGTGCTTAGATACAGAGCCCATTATGCTGTTTGTGTGCACGACAGCACAGGGAGGGGGGAGAGGAAGAAAGGGTGTCTTATAAACCCCACGACAAATGAGAACAAGACAAAGGTAATTCAATTACCCAGCACAATGATGTTACCAAAAAGGATGAAGAACTTAAGTAGATAATTGTTTACCCTTTGTTTTCATTGTTGTTTCAAAACTAATGCAATTATTTGTGCAGGTGATGCCTCTGCTCTGATTCACAGGGGGAACAGTACTTCTTGTGCCTTATGAATTGTTAATGCAACATGACAGGTCTGGCCTGAGAGCACTAATGACGTTGCCATCTCAGTTGCCTGTTGGCACAAGGCTGGACTGATATGTTCACTAGTTTAGGCAATGTTGTGGATTTTGTGGAAGCAGAGATCTCGTGGGTGACACCTGTGTACAAGGGGATCTTTTTCTTTTTTCCCCCCCAACTTCAAGCTGTGGTCCTCTTTCCCTTTGGTTTCACCATCTAAGTCTTTCATATGTTATAGCTCTAGGAAGAGAAGAGATGTGAGTGGGGAATTTAATCTGCAGAGAGGACTTGGGAGTACAGATAGACAGCAGGTCTGTGGCTGGGTTCTTCACTCCTCTGAGTGTTTTCTACTGGCAGCACAAGATAATATTTTCCTTTGTCCTCCAAATGGCAAAATCCCTGCTCACATGTATTTTCCATTTGTGTCTTCCCATAAGAAACAGCAAGGCTGGTACTGGGGACCCTCCTCTTTGAACAGTCCCAGTTTAAGTTCCCCACTGCTTCTATACAGCCCCAGACAGGTGGTCCCCATGTTCATAAGCTGCAGTCCAACCACAGCCATCTGTGCTCCAGGTTTCTGACGTCCAGAAAGTACAATATCTCCTTTGCCTTATTCTTCTCTGTGGATCCATCTCTGTATCTTCTTTTTCTTTGAAGCCTAAATAGTTCCATTTAGGACCAAGAGCCTTTAATAAATGCACATTCTTCTAAATGAAGGAAAACAGAGGGAAAGGAAATCTTCTTTACTTCCATACCTCTGTCTCAAAACCTTTGCATGGTACATGATATTCCATCTGACCAGCAGAGCTGAGGATACGCTTGCCCCTGGAGTCCTGAGGAGAGGACAGCAGCTCTGTATGCTATAGCTGCTTTCTCATGATGTTCACTGCTGGGAACAGCTCCTGTTATCACATCAGATTGCCCATTTCCCCTTGTTGCCCCTAGCTGAAGACATAATTGAGTCATTCAATGAAATGGGGTACAAGCTAAAAACACATCTGCCTGCAGTGGGTATTCATTATTGTAGTGAGCACCTGGGCTGGTTCTCTTCTCTGGCTGATGACTGTCCCTACAGACAGTATCTGGGGCTTTCTGAAGATAGACAGATCACCTGCACCATCCCCATCTGGTGCAGCCCTGCAAAGCTGTGGTTAGAGCACCAGTGCATCTCAAAAACTACTTAAGCCTAATGGTTAGAGCAAAGATTTCTTTCAAGCAAAGGCATTCCATTATTCTGTGAAGGATCACACAGCTTCTCAACAGCATCCCAAGGAAAATGATTCCCAAACACAGCTCAGACACAAAATATCCCCTGGGAACCAGAGCCGTGGGATGCCTCTTCTCACAAACTCCTCCACTCCTGCTGACAGCGGATGCTGAAATAAACTTGCTCAGATGTCACATTGGAGCCTGGAGTCAGGCCAGCAGGAGAAGAGGAGCTGTGGGGGCGGATGAGGGGGAGGGATTTTTTTCTCTTTGCAAACATCCAGTTTCACCACTGACAAGTCTGGCAGGTGGAAAGCAATTAAAAGAAGTCCTCCTTGCAGGTGCCCAATTTTCTTGGATAAATTCCTCAGTTCTCTCCACTCCTTCGTAGTAACTTTTAGGAGCTGACACACGGCCAGCGAGCTAAATCAGCTTTGCCTCCCAGGGGCTAAAACAGGGACTGTGCTGAGGTTTTTATCAGCTAATGGGGTAACATGGCCACAGTCCCCCTGCTTGCACATAGCTAGGGACCATGCATCAACCGCTCTGCTGCCCACGCTGCTTGGGACAATGCTGCAGAAAGGTTGTCTGCAGCTGTCTTTGCTACCATTCTCCCATGAGATGCTAACAGAGTGTCTCAGAAAGACACAAGCTATTTCAGTTTGATGCTCAGCAAAGCAAAGGTGAGGTCTGGCCTATTAAGATGGGTCATTTGGCTTCAATATTTCATTTTCTATCACATACTAGAAAGGATATAAGTGAAAATATCAATGTCAAGAGGGCAGGTCATGCCAATTTATCATCACACAGGCTTGACACAAGAGCAGAAGATGAGTTCTTGCCTTCCCTGGGTCAAGTTTGCATTTAAACTCATATCAGGAGAAAGTTCTTGAATCTGAGGGTGATGGATCCCTGGAACAGGCTGCCCAGAGAGGTGATGGAGGCCCCATACCTGGAGCCATTCAAGGTCAGGCTGGATGGGGCTCTGGGCAATTGGTCTGGTTGGAGATGAACCTGCTTGTTGTAGGGGGGTTGGACTAGATGGCCGTTGGAGATCCCTTCCAACCCTGTGATTCTCTGATTCCATATTCCTGGGAATCTGCATCAAAGATCCTAAGCAGCTCATAACAGAAAAAACAAGATGGGCAAAAAGCAATATCATTCAGCCAGACTTACAAAATCCCCCCAAAAATAAACGATGTTAAATTACTGCTGCAGCCTCTGAGAATCACAGGCACCTTAATGTTTCAAAATTCCCTGATGAACATGGCTCTGCATGATACTAAGCAAGATTCCCCCTGTACCCTGGAATCAGTAGTGGTGGTATCCCACACTTTGTAGGACAAAGTTTTCCTGAGACTGAAGAGCTTTTCCATAAAGCCTGCTTGGGCTTTGTCACTTGCACTTCAAAACAAAGAAAACAAAACAAAACAAAAAACAAACAAAACAAAACAACCAAAACGATGAGATCTTAACTCCACAGACCCATGCAGAGGCAGTCTGGGTTTAATGTTCTGTTTATAGAACAGACACCAAAGCCAGCAGCTTCTCTTCAGCTCTGCAGCTTTGGGAAACCTAGCAGCACAGCTGCACTGTTGTTGTGACCCACCTTCTGCAGTGCAAAGCCCTTTAACACCACTTGCATTTGTCACCGTTGGACGTAGAGTCGACACTGAAATGCCTCGCAAATCACACAGCAAGGTCCCTTAACCCCAGCTTACTCATTCCCTCCCTACAAAAAGGATCTGTGGTGTAATGACTGACAGAAGGTCTGATTCGCCAGTGTCTCGTAGCCTGCACTCATAAATTTTCATCCCGCTGCCTCCCTCACAGGACTCCCAGAAAGCCAAACTGATTGCATTGGATGTGACGGGAGATAACAGCACCTTATAATAATTGTGCTTTTTTTTCCCCATCATGAAAACCATCTAACCTCAATATTGCTGATGAGCACGGGGATACCTTCCTCAGCCACAGGCTGTAACGTAGGCAGCGAAAGCTCTACTTGCCCTCATTACAACACACATAAAGAGGATGACCCAGGATGTTAGTACTGACGTCCAAAGCATCGCATGACTCAATTAGTCCCCTTACAGGCAGCAAAGAAGAAACTAGGATAGGAGCAAAAACATGCTGGAGTGCATCTCCCTTCTGAGGGACATCCTGGTAAGATGAGCAGTGAAGAAGATGGCTTGTTTTACCTTGTCATTCTAATTTATTCTTGGAGATGGGCATTTAACTGTTGGATAAAACCAACAAGGGAGTCTTCTCCATGACCATGCAAAAGCCTGTCTTCATCTGAGACTCAAAGGAATCAGTTGCTGAAAAGTTATCTAAAGCCAAAGGGAAGTCTTCTGCCTGCAAAATCTGCTTCTCTGAGATGGTCATCCCTCAACACATATCAAAGGCACAGGAGATGCAGCAGGTCAAAACACACTTGAGAGCAGAGGAATTGGATCCCCGAGTGCCTGAGCTGTGTGTCCAGCAGCATGTGTTGATCAGGCACTTGGCTGCACAGTGGTTCCCAGGAGCAATTTATGCTACAAACAGGGAAAAGAATGGCTGCACATTTTCACAGAAAAAAAAAAATCAGGATGTTTTGGTGAAGATTAAAGCCAGAGCAGGAAGCAACATCACTCCTGAGTTCTGCTTTTTATACAAAACTACTGGTGCAGAGATATCTGCATCCTACAGGGATGTTCCCATACTTCATCTCTTCCTTTCAGCCCATCATTCTCCAGTGACTCTCACTTTGCCGCACCTGTAATATTTTTTCTTGCAACAGCAATGAATTTCATGCTGTTGTCACTATCCCTCCATTTGCTGCACATTGTAAATAGCCCTTGTGGAAGCTGACACAGGAGGAGCTGCTGGCTTTGAAAGTGAGGAAATATTGAGGGGCTACAGGAGCCCTCAGATCTGCTCCTTGGCTTAGCACAGCCAAAATGGCACAACAGAAGCATCACATTTGGAAAAGGGAGCACAGAAATTACTCCTACATGGCACGGAGCTCCAAAAGAGATCATCAAACCCTTCCACCCACACTTGAAGCATCCAATGTCCTACAGGCATCGCGGCCTGTGATCAGTGAGATCTTGGTAACGAGTACAGGCTTCAGAAAATAACACAGCATTACAGGATCTCTTTGGTTGGGAGAGACAACTAAGGTCATCAAGTCCAACCACTAACCCAGCACTGCCAGATCACCACTACATTCATGCTCATGGCTTTCTGACTTGTCAGCCATGCCAGAGCTTTGGTCTCTTGGTCTGCTCACTGTACCGTTCTTTGCTTTAGATGGCAGAACCTCACCTTGATCTCTGAAAGGACTGGTGAGCTATGATGCTTTTGCCTCATGACAGCTCTTGGCAGCAGCTTAACAACAACGAGCCAGAGCAAAAGAGACATAAAAAGTTCCTGAGAGCGCAGCTCGTTGCAGGGGCACTCACTCAGCAGAACATTGATGATGCTGCATGTGAAGGACATTGCATGAAATTAATTGTGCCACATTTAATTAGCTGTCTGTCTCTTTTTCAGGTCTGCTGCGTGCATATTTCCTTTCTTCCTATTCAATTATTCCACATTACTCTCTTTCAACTCTTCTTTTTCATTTAGCACTGCAGCTATTTCTGGAGCTGCTTGTTTACTTAGGAGAGTGGAACTAAGGCAGTTTGTACAGCAGAAAAAAAACCCCTTCTGTGCTACAACACTACAATAAGCATCTCTAGCGGCGGTCACCAAACAGACTCTTTCTGCCTCTCTCTGCAGACCCTAAACACCTGAAGTTGCCACTGACTGCACAGCATGAGGCAGAGCTGCAGCCTGGCTTAAGACCTATGCAAGTCCTACCTCCTTCAGGGACAATAATACATCAACTTCTACCATCATGGGCAATCACTGGTTAGCAAACATATCCCAATGTCATTCCTGTATCCCTAGAAGCCCAATCTGGAACCAGTGCGGTTGAATGATGGTGACATGGAAGACAGACAGTTTTTGCTAAGATTTCTTGGAGATGTAGATCTGCCACAATGCGCAGCTGAAGCATCCCTTGATGAGCTCAAAGGTAAGGCCAGGCTTCTCAGAGTTGTTCAGAAGAGAAATGGATATTTTTCAATCACAGGATCATTATACAATGGCTCAGGTGGGAAGGGACCTCAGAGCTCATCTACTCCTACCTCCCTGGCAGGGGCAGTGACACCTCTCAGCCAGACTTGGCAGCTCAAGGTCTCATCCAACCTGCTCTTGAACACCTCCAGAGAGCGTGCAGCCACAGCCTGTCTGGGCAGTCAATTACAGAGTCTCTGCACCCTTGCACTGAAGAACTTCCTAAGATCTAGTCTGAACCTCCTTTCCTTCAGTTTCAAACCACATTCTCTTGTCCTATCACTAGATCCCCTTGGGAAAAGTCCCTCTGCAGCTTTCCTGTAGGTTTCTTTCAGAGATTGGAAGGCAGTTCTAAGGTTCCCTCAGCCTCCTCTTCCCTAGGCTGAACAACCCCAGCTCCCTCAGCCTATCCTCACAGCAAAGGTGCTGCAGCTCTTGGATCATCTTTGTGGCCTCCTCTGGGCTTTTTCCAGCAATTCTATATCCTTTTTTTGTTGGGGACATCAGACCTGGATGCAGGATCTCAGGTGGGGGGTCTCACAAAAGCAGAGTAAAGTGGAAAAATCCCCTCTCTTGCTCTGCTGGCCATGCTTCTCGGATGCGTCCTAGGATACAGTCAACCTTATGGGCTGCAGAAGCTCACTGCCAGCTTATGTGGAGCTTCCTTTGCCAGAATCTTAACTTTGATGAGCACAATCACCCAAGTGTATTTGTTGCTGAAAAGGAGAAGTGAGTCAAGGCAGCAGTACGTGAACCTGCTCTGATGCTCTTTTTGGTTTGCCAGTAGGGCAAAGTCTGTTCTTCACACGATTTTATTATGTGGTCTGGATTTAATTGAGAGCATCCTTTATCAGCTCTGTTCCCTCTCTCCATCGGACTGCAGATGAACATGTAAGACACTCATTAGCCTTCCCCTGCTATTTCAGCTCTCCTTGAAATAAAAAAAAAAAAGAATAAAAAACCAGAAGAGGAGGCCGAGAGGAGACCTCGTCACTCTCTACAACTACGTGAAAGGACATTGTGGAGAGGTTGGTGTTGGTCTCTTCTTACAAGCAACCAGCGATAGAACAAGAGAGAATGGGTCTAAGTTGTAACAGGGTAGGTTTAGACTTGATATTAGGAACAATATTGTCACAGAGGGGGTGGTCAGGCACTGGAATGGGTTTCCCAGGGATGTGGTTGAGTCACCATCCCTGGATGTGTTTAAAGATTGTTTGGAGGAGGTGTTGAGGGATGTGGTTTAGGGGTGAACATGTAAGGTAGGGCAGATGGTTTGATTCGATGATCCCAGGGGTCTTTTCCAACCAGAGTGATTCTGTGAAACACTGAAGCACCAGTGTTCAGGGCAGCATCAGCAGCTCGTGGGATGCCAGAGGACAGCTTGAATGAAGTTGGACAAAAACATCAAACCAGTTCAAAACTGCCACATTATGACCACGTTAAACAGATGTTGATGTGGCTGGAAGGAAGGCATCTCCTAACATCTGCCTGTTAAAAACACAAGGAAAGGATCTAATACCAAAAAGTCAACCTGGGGAAACCTTTTGGTTTTCTCCCCGGTTCTGCCTATGGATCTGCTCTCTCCCCACTCATCCATCACTCAGCTCTGTTAGGCATTTCCTTAGTCCTGCTGCCTGCACAGTATCCACTTCTTCTGGGTTTTTTCTCTCTCTCTCTGCCCTTACAGCCCATTTTCTGAAGGTCCCATCTCAGGATGGGACCGAGTGGTGCTGACAAAGGGGTTTTGTAAGGCATAATAATAATCCATAACAAGCAACTTTTCCTACTCCGTTTCAAACATGTTAATTGAGAAGTGGAAGCCTCAAATCGGCACAACTGCTACGATTTTGGACTGAAAACTGATCTCAAACACACAAGGGGACCTTCTGAGCTCTAGCAAGAGTCAGTAAGCCCAGCCTAAGCCTCCAGTGCAGAGGATCCCGGGTTTGTAACACAAACACTCCTGGTCAGCGACAATGAATAGGGCACAAGCTTTAGGGTGAGAGACCAGTTGTTGGTTTTGGTCAGAGCCAACCGAATTCAAAGGAGGATTTCCCATCCTCTCTGATAGGCTTTGGGATCAGGCCCGATTTGCCTTGAATCACGCATCTGGCACTGAAATAAACAAAAAGGTTTCTTAGTTTGTGGGTTTCCAGACAAGTTAGCAGCAACATGTTGTGCGAAGAGAAGGCTCTCATGTCATAGGCCTCCTGGCTGTAGCTTTGTCCCAAGATGACAAGTTGTTTTCAAATAGACTTGCAAGATGTAATTCTATTAGAGATGCTCTGTGCATGTTTCATGGTGGGTCTTTTTACTTTAAACTCCTTCAGGAACATATTTTCTACTAGGAGTATTGATTTATATATTTCAAAAGCCATATGTTTAAAGGAAAAGACAAAATTAGTTCACTTTTAAAAAGAAAAAAGGAAAAATAAGTAGGAAATAACAGAAAATTGTGGTGTGTTATCATAATTATCTGCTGAAAGAAGAGATAAAACCTGCTCAAAAAAAAAGGCAAAGTAGAAAAGCAAAGCAGAAAAATAGATGGAGGAAATGGATCACTTCAGCATGAAATTAGCCCTTGTATCCCTTGTTTCAGATATGGAAGTGTCCTGTCAGAGATTGGTTTGCTCAACCCTTGCAAACTGACCAAGCATTTGCACGATGTGATTGGCACAGACAAGAGAGAAGGTCCTCTCGTCTCATGCAGATCTTGACAAGATCCTCCTGACATACAACATCATGCTCTGCCAGCTTCAGGAGTCAGTTACTACAGTTCTTCATTGGACATTCAAACAGTTCCTCAGCTGCTGCTATTTTGTTAGGAGCCAAAGGACAGAACTTTGCTAAAGGAGTGGTCAAACCCTGCCACGAGACTCTCACCTTGGGTTGTGTCACTAACCAGCACCTATCCCTCTTTGTGCTGGGATGATCATGCATGGGTACGAATGTCTGTGTAAAATCCCTGGCACTCCTTAGCTAGAGGATCTGGTTTTGGCCAAAATTATAATGCAAGGAATTCCAGGTGTTAATTTCTCTGGATCCTAGTTAGAAAAGGCAGTCCCTACTATTTACTCCATTTCATGTCTAACTTTGCCTTTCACAGCCTCTTCATTCTCAAGGACCAAATAGTAGCAGTCATTTCTTGTTGATAATCTGGCTGTGATAAAACCTCGCTTAGTTTTATTAATCTCTCATGCAGAACCATGTGAGTAGAGCCCTCACACTCACCCAAGCCTTTTTCAAGAGCCTTCGACAGCAGTTCTCCCATTGCATCTGTCCCATTGATCCAGCTTCAAATATGAAGACAAAATGTAAAGCTCCTGCTCATATGCAGAGGGGCTTGCTGCTAATTATAGGTATTAATGCTAAGTATGTGATTACCAATTATTGTTACAGCAAAGACATCCATAACTATTCCAACTCTAATTATATTGATTGAGCAACACAGGCACAAAGCAAAAGGGATTAATCAATGACTGAACCGAGTGAAAGGCTCTTCCTCCAGCTCAGGAAAATCCCTGGATGTAATTATAAAGATGCAGGGTAGCCCTTAGTGCTCGGACTGTGTTAGGGCAGTGGGCTGCCCTTTGCAATTTCTATCATCTGTCAGGTTTGCCTCCCCGTGTTCTTGCCTCTCCCAGATTTGTAGTGACATCCACAGCAAGAGCTGCTGAACCCTTGAGCTTTCTGCCACTCACTTGCTGCTTCTGACATGAATTGGGAAGTCCTGGGGGAGATGGACGCCAGGGAAGCAATTAGCAATCGACCCACTACGAGAATGAAACCAGCATTAATCTCCAGCAGCTCTGTGGAGGCAGCTGGAAGGAGGGTTTGCTTCAGTGAGGCTCCTTCATACTGCTCCTTTTGGAGGAGGGCTGCAGGGCAAGGGTGAATTGGGCTGTTTCTGAAGGCTTATTGAAGTTGCAGCTTTTCCCAACATTTCTTTTCCTGGGATATCCTTCCCCACCCCTGGGGATGGTGGTTTTTCCTAGTAGTGGGCTGGCATTTGGGGTTTGTGTTGGCTTTAGTGTAAAACTGGTGTGTGCCTCAGAGGTGGAAGCACTACTGGTACCTTTGGGAAACAGAGATCTGAAGTGCACATGAGCCATGGACATACAATGTCCCTTCCTTGGCACACCCACTTAATTAGAAAAGCTGGGAAAACATTGATGTTATGGACACTTACCTGCTGGTAGAAGCTACTCCTCACAAGTATGATTTAGTTTACTATAACACCTAGAGCGCCTCTGGGTTTTCTGTTGCTCTAACTTGGACAGTCCCTTGCCTACATTTGGTTTTCATTGTTCCCTAGATCAAGAGGTCCAGGAGCATCGGATCAAAACCTGCATTTTGGGTTCATCACCATGACAGGTGGCTGAGTTTTCTCCTCTCGTGATTGGAAGACAAGTCAGTTCTTTTCTCAAGTATCAGCATATTTTTATTGTGTCTTCACAATAAAGATTCTATTGTTCAGTCAGTTGCATTGTTTCTAGAAAAGAAATGGTTGTCGGTGCCACCGTGGATGGGTTTTTTCTTTGGATTTGAATTGAATGAAAAGTCTAAATTAACAATTTGCTATAAGAGTGAAGAGATGGCAGCAGCTGTGATAAATCTATCTCTCTCTGCAAGAAAAATGGAGTTTGCTGCTGATGTGCAGATGGTAGATCTGGGTCTCAGACCAGTATGCTGTTTGCCAAAGAGATACGCTGAGGTCCAATGAATTAAACAGCTGCAACTGTATTGGCAAGAGGATACTAGTCCTCTGTTACAATAAAAAAATAACCAGCCAAATTATTTCCACCTTGCTGTTTCTTCTGGCTCCTGGTGTGGCCTTATTCTTAGCAGAAACAATGGAATGAAAGTTAACAATCTGTACAACTCTGGGAGGACACTTGGCACAGTTTCCCCAGACAGAGGACAGCATTTTGCATCAGTTTCTCTCTCAACAGTGCTAAGGAAGGATCATGGAAGGATGTAGCAGTGCCATGGCAGCAATAACTCTCAGTGACCTGCACGATACAGAGAGTTGTCAAAAGAGAGGTCAAAACCTGGGGATCCTTTCCAGTGAACAGCCTGGGCAGAAAGAGGTGATGCAGAGGCTGTCACAGACAGATACACACTGTGGGACTGTGCATTCCTGAGCAACCCAGACTCTGCAGTTCCAAATTCAGTGGGACATGTGAGGACAGAAGACAGAGTCAAGGCCAAAGCACTCAAATTTTCCAGATCGAGTTACCTCTCCACCAAAATTTTATCCCAAGGGGAAAAAGGAATGTAGGATTGAAGGAGCTATTGACAGAGCTTGGGTCCCAGAAGAGCTATCTGATGTGTCAGTGTTTTTAACCACAACAGCAACATAAAACATTAATCTTCCTCTCCTTGTCTGCCATGTGAATTTGTCATTTCCTCTGCTGAGGAAAGAAAAATAGATTTCAAAAAGACAGAAAGATAGAAATGTTGTTGTGCTGTTGTAGCCCATCTCATAAAACATCACATCTGATGTGATAGCTGGGAGGGAAAGTGGGTCACACTGCTCCAGCAAGTGACTTTAATTAAACTGTTAGGCAGGATCCATGAAGGCTCTATGCTCACACCTCTAATTTAACCCCTTTTGGGGTGGTTGCATATGGGCACATTATCTCCCTTATCCCCCTTATCTTCTACTGGTATCCTCCATGCCCTCTGTTCCCTCTGACCCGGACAGCCCATTTTCACCTAAAAGCTACAAAGTGTAAAACTTATGGAGCTCTCTGGCTGGAAGTGGGAGTGGAGTCACCATCCCTGGAGAGGTTAAAAAAATATGTAGACGTGGCACTTGGGAACAGGGTTTGGTGGGCAGGGTGGGGTTGAGTTGGTGGTTGGACTTGATGACCTTGGTGCTCACTTCACATCTTGATGATTCTGTGATTCTAAGAGAGGACAGGGTGGCACAGAAGCAAGTGACCACCCATGTGTTTCCAGCAGGTATGTGCATCAGGCAGTAGACAGCCTCTACTCATTGATTGGGAGTCTTGGTGGAGACTGAGAGCTTTTGAGTAAACCCTCAGCAAAATTGTGCAACTGACTACATCCTGGTATGAAATGCTGAGTTGTGTCGTGGTGCCTCCTCCATCACATTGTATTAGCTGCAGCTCGGAGTGGAGCAGTGTACTGCACAGCGTCACGGTGTCTTAACTCGGGTTTGTGCTCGCTGTACGTGCATCAGGCCATAATGGTCTGCTGTCACCCAGGGTGGTTTGAAAAAAGATGACTATTAATACAGACATAATGAAAACAGTGAGAGTGGGAATAATTACATTTCCTAGCTCTTGTTAGAGGTCTACAGGGGCTCAGGGAGTAGCAAGCACAGCCTGAACACTGCAAGAAAGGAGCAGTTAAGGGAATTCAGAATCGGGAGAGGGGAAAGAAGTATTGCCCTGGAAGCTGGCACCAAATGGATAACTTTGCTTCCTTTTACACTAGGAAGGATCCTACTTTTTTCTTTTTTTCTGCAGCTATATGCCATCAAATAAATAACTGCCCATGGAGACACTCTTTGGAAATCACCTCATGTACAAGCTCTGTCCCTGATAATGGACATTTACTTGGTTTATGGGAAGAACAAGGTATTTCTTGGGGAAGATCTAAAGTTTCAGCCACCTTATTTTTGTCCTCCAGGCTTCTCATCATAGGAATAAAACTTGATTTAGCACTGGAGTGATGTCTAGTAATTTAGCTCTCACTGGTTTAGAGAGACATCAAGCATAAATGGACATGGAGTAAAAGCCACTGTACGGTGGATATTTTTGTGCCAGAGATAATTTATGACACTGAAAACAACACAGCTGATTTTAAAGTGTTGTCACTCTTGCAGAAGCAGTGAAAAACTTGTTAGACAACATCGTATTTTCAATATGTATGTATTCAGAGGAGCCTGGAGGAACAGATTAAACAGAACAGGTTTTTAGGATTCCATCTGACAAGCCTTGGGGTCAAGACATTAGACAGCGGGTTCAAAGAAAGTGCTTTAGTTCCTGACTCTGCAAAGAAATGCTCCATGTAACCTTTAACATCTCATTTATTCTCCTGCTGTCTCCAAAATAAATGAAATAAGAAAAATCTTAATATCGTGGCCCAGCCTCCAAAGGGCACTACAGTGATAAACGCACTCATGTCTCTGAGGCTCCCAAGTGATGCCGTGACTGGAGCCTTATTAGAAGCAAGACAGATGCTTCACGCTTTGGCCCATTACTCACCTACAGGTCACCAAGTCAATCCATACCCTACAAATGGAAGTGACAGTCACACAACAAATCGCTGGGCTACGGGAGAAATGGATCTGTCATGTGCTTCTGACCCTGTCACCTGCCCTCTGCCCACAGACGCATTTATTCCATCCTTCCCCATCTCTGCAAGCTCCAGCCTGCCAGCATTTGACAAGTGAATCCCAGCTGTGATGAGAAATATGGCAGGAGCTGCTCTGTGGTAGCTGCAAGATGAGCAATCAGACATCACTGCAGCAGAGTAAGAAGTGTCTCCCATCTCCTCTTTAATTCTATCTGAATTATTGCTTGCATTTAAAGAATATTCAAATGAAAACCCTGCAGTCACCAACAACCAACATTTGTTCCAGTGTCATGGAGTAAGTTACCACACACTATCAACAAACAAGGAGAATGTAATAACTGTACAGAGATCTGGTGTTCAGAAGGAATTCAAGTGGACTCGAATGGAATAATTCAGCACAAAAAGATCATTGCACCTACCCCCAGCACCAGCTTTTGGTGGCAAGTACAGCATCAGCCATCTTACTCCAAGGCAGTCCTGTCAGAATCAATGACATCTTTAATTAATCCAGCCAAGACAAAAACAAAGAAAGAAAATTCTGCGTTCAATATTTTCTTTGCACTTTGTATGAAAAGGAACTTTGGGGAAAGCACTTTGGTACCCACCTGCAGTCCTTTGCACTTCCCTTCCTGCTGCACAGAGATGGGAATCAGTCATCTGCACCGAAAAGGGCTGTTTGTGCCCTTTCACAGACCTCACGCTTGTAAATTCTAGTCTGTTAGGAGGCTTTGATTAGTCTCAAAGATCTTGCCAGCCCTTTGGTAAGGGCTAGCCTCTGTCAAATTTGAGGTGCAATACTCTTCTTATGAGGCTTTTTGCTGATGTGAATCCCACACCCTGTCCCTGCCGCACGTTCTCCAAATGACCTAATGAAGTACATCAATGTCTCAGTCTCTAGTCCCCAGCTTCTATTTTTAATTATTTCCTTTGTATTTCACTGAGAAAGCTTGAGAAGCAAAGCTGCCAGGGGCCAAAATTCCATTTGGGTGGATCGTGCACCTAAACAGACCTAATAAACCAGTGTGTTGGCAACAGTTCCAGCCTGGAGACAAGGCTGCAGATGGCTGCATGACCCCAGGTAGACCAGATTGTTATTAAACATTATCTTGGAGCCGCTAATGCTTTAGGAACTGGAAGTTTATTAGGCTTCATTTTGAGACTCTAATCTCCAGCAGTGGATAGAACAAGTACAAATTCATCTTCTGGCTCAGTGGGCACCCCTCTGCTCCTCTCATGCTGACAGATCTCAGCTGAAGCACATTTTCAGTTTTCTTGGCAGATAAGTCAAGGATTTTTGCCATCTGAGCTGTCTCAGGCCAAAATAATTCAGTGCCATGAACACACATGCCCAGCTCAGGACACTGGGCACGTTATCTCGATGCCAGGAAACACAAAGAGAACATCTCAAATTCCAGGGGACCCTATTACACATCTCCAAAAGGATGTGGTGTGGTGGTCAGGACTGGAACCACTTTTCAGTCCTGCCCTGCTGTGGGCACTGAAAGATAAATATTTTCATTCATTTTTGGTTACGTACAATGTGAATTTACATACAGACTCACAGACACACAGGTGTGCCATCTGTTTTGGAGTACATCCATCCAAACCACCCAGAACACAGAACACCTCGTAGAAGTTGGATTACGATAAATACATACATGTTTGCAAGAAAAAAGTAGAGCAACTGAAAGCCTTTTCCAAGCTGATTCAGCCTTGTCAAATGCCTTTCCCTTTGCTCCAGGCAGGTTTTTATGCTATAGCTGTAGCTGTTGATTATTTCTAATGATTTTCCACCATGAAAGCTATGGATAGACTCTATGCTCCTGGAGCTTCCTGAATGGTGCAGTCACGACCCTTCAGATAGCTCAGATGGCTGCAGGTAAGACCTGCACATGGCAATTCAGAGAGGCCAAGGGGCTGAAGGAGCTCACAGAATCACAGAACTATTGAGGCTGGAAAAGCCCTCTGAGCTCATCCAGCCCAGCCCATGACCTAACATTACCACATCCACCAGACCAGGGCACTAAGGGCCACAGCCAGTCTGTCCTTCACCACCTCCAGGGACTCCATCACTGCCTTGGCAGTCCATTCCAGGGTCTGATCATCCCTTCTGTGAGGAAGTGCTTCCTAACATCCAACCTAACCCTTCCCTTTAAACAACTACTGCCATCAGAATCACTTCCAGGACACAAGAGCTATCTGAAAGATCTTCTCTCTCTTGCAAAACCTTTAGCTGCAACAAAATTCTTGCTACTGATGTGATTATAAAGTTTGAAAACAGAGTTCCCTTGCTCCCAAACACAATAATGTTTTGCAGAAGTAGCACTCTGTGCTTGTTAAAAAGCAGATTAACAAAGTGTAGCTTGAGAAACCTCCTGCTACCACCACTTCACACCTTGTTTCTGTTTTGTGCAGGGTCACTGGCTGAAGCTGGATGGTCTCACACTCATTAGGTTTCTGTGCCTTCTCAATAGGAGGCAGAAAGGCAGATCTCACCCCAGAGAGCATCTGCAGGATGTCCAGACAAGGATGTCCTCATCAAAGCAATTGCCTGCTGTGCTCCTGGGATGTTCACTAGACTTTTGAGTATATTCACCTTAAATTAATGTGGAAGAAGATACACGTCAGGCATCAACCACTCCTCATCCTAATGGAAAGAACTCGCTAAAGCTGTGAATATCTGCCAATCACAACTGTCAAAAGGGCGGCAATCCAATTAGCCAGCCCATTAATTGTTAACCCAGAATTTGTTTCTTAACTTTTCTGAGGAAAGGAAGCAAAACACCCAGATAAAAATCAAAATCCACAATGAAAACAATCTTAAGTGTGTATTTCTCAATGCTCACTTCTTAACTTGCATAGAGCTGCCACCTATAAGAAATGAAGTCCTTGTTTGAACCTCTTTTCAATAAAATCCACACCATGTGCAGAGGGATACCCATCCTGCTGAATGTGGGTGTCTGGCAGCCTCTGAAGCTGGTTCCACTTCTAAGCACCTGCTGGTAGTTACAACAGCTTCATCTACAGGTTTCTTGGCTGGCTGCTTGCCTGGCTTTTTATAACTTGTCATCCCTGTAAGGTGAGGATGGTCCCACCCTGCCATCCCCATTTGTCTGAGGCTCCAGCACTCACTTGTCCGTTTGTCTGCTTCTCACGGCAAAAATGGGTGTAATTCAGTCAATCTTCCTCTTTCCTGCATTCCCTGTACAAGTCCTACAGTAACAGTCACTGCATAAACTTTTGCTGAGAGGCAGGACCTGCTGAAAAACACATTTCAAGCTCAAGGGAGGCGGTAGCTAGGAAGATTCAATCTCTTCTCTTGTGTGTGGACAACTGAGATAGGGAAACAGGGTCTACAACCTCAAGTCTAAGAACAAAGCTTAAGCATGGAATCACAGAATCATTCAGTTTGGAAAAGACCCTTGAGATCATCAAGACCAACCAATAACCCAACTGTACCAATGTAATGACTAGATCAGATGGCGACGCACCACGTCTGGGCAGCCTGTTCCAAGTCCTGACTACATTTTCAGTGAAAAATTTTTTCCCAATGTCCAGGCTAAACCTGCCCCAGTGCAGCTTGATTCTAGCCCAGAGTCTTACCTGGAGTTGTGGTTGGAAGAGGATAACTGAAAAGCCACCCTTTTGTTATAAGCCCATGTTGGATCCCATTCTGCTACCCTTCCCCACATGGGACAACATGCAGCTCTTCAATTCATCTAACTTAAACCCCAGAACTCTACAAAAAGAGAAAGTCCCTAATCAGCTTCAGAGTAGACAGAATCTGGCCTTTAGAAGGGGACGGCATGAAAATGGGAAAGCAGAGGAACTCTGGGGAGTTTAAAGTGTCTGTCAAACACACAGAGCAAAGCTCCAGTTAAGTGGGCTGTGGAAAGTTTAATCAGATGGCATTATCCCAAACTGAATTCATTTGCTAGTGTCTAATGTTAATGAACCTCGGCTGCCTTGCTGGAAATAGACTGTGAATGTGCATTATTTGGAGTGTCTGCATTAGCCGCTGCTAGTTCCTTAATTAGTTTTTCAAAGACTGTGTCTGAATGGAAAGGTTATGGAATAATAAGTAATAATGGTCTCGTATTTTATTTGGTGTTCTTTCCTAATTTAAGGAACATTCAAAGAAGGGTAAAGAGACATCATTTCTTTTCATCAGAGGGATCCATGCTGTGGGCAAAATGAATCATGTGTGCTGTCCACAAATTATCTGAAACTCTCAGATGTGGACATGCCCAGATTTGAAGGAAATCCCTTTTCAGGGGGCAATTTGCCTGCCCAAAAGGGGTGTCTTTTTTTATAAAGCCTTTGGAACCTGCCAGCTTTGCTGCAACCCACTTGACTGATGCTCCGGTTCTCTTTAAAGAGCAGATCTGCATCTAAACTGCTTCAGATGTGAGGACAAAGGAAACAGTGACACTCCAAGAGCTGAAAGCCATCAAGGCACTGACAAATGTATTGATGTCCATTAAAAGCAATGGATCTGGAGCTACAGAGCAGGCTTTCATGGAGAAAGTGGGCTGATCGACAGGAGCGCAAAAAGGACCATGGTCTTAGACAAAGACATGACAGATTGCCTGTAGAAAAGAGGAATAGTTCTTGAAAGAGGGGGTTTTTTACCAACAAAGACTTTTGCATTTTTCTAAACCAGATTAAGTACCTCCGCTCTCAAAACAGAGACAATGATTTATCTGGAACAGGAGACCATAGAGCAATTTCCCAACAAAGGGACTAAAAGATGCACCTCTTCTTTCCTGTCTCCTAATAGGGAACCCCATTAGAGCCATTATCAACAGATAAGGGACAGGTCATCCATACCCTGACATGGGTGAATTATCCTCCCTCATCTTTCTACTGCCCCTCGTTGCACGTTCTGTTGCTTTAGGGTTTGCTGAGGAGGGAGTAAGGAGCTCTGAGCAAGCATGGTTTTATTCACCCTACAGCCATCCATGCTCCACAGCCAACATCTGAAGTGAAAGCTGAGTACAGGCTGTGATGGTGTGACCTGAAGTATGGGGACTATATGTACAATGCGGCCTGTCCACGCTCAGAAGAAGAGCTGAACCCAGTCTCTTGCAAAAATAATGTCATAAGAGTGCAGAATGCAGATGCCCACACACTATCTTTCATCTAGTTCATAGTGAGTTTTGCTCTCCCCAGAAAATTGGAGGCACAAGCTACACCCACAAAAAGGTTTGTGTGGATGTCCACGCATGTCCCACTTTCACAGAGCACATGGTTAGTTCAATGAGCCCATCTTTGGGCGCCAGGCAGGCTCTACCAAGACTGCAGGGTTTCACTGAGATCTGGCAGGAGGGCTGGGCTGCAGCCCATGCATGGAATAATTTGTTTGAACTTCGCCAAGACATTCTCTGTGCTCTTCTCTGAGGATCTCACAGATGTGAGGTGGGGTTGTCTCCATTAGCTATTCATTAGTCTGGTTGGAAAAGTTCAGACCAAAAATTTTGAAACTAATGTTTTATATTAAAAAAAAACCCAAATAATTCCTGGGCTGTGTCTCAGACTAATGGAAAGTTGGATGATGCATTATAAAGTAACACATCAGCTTCCACTATTGTGGCCCATGGCTTGATAATAGCAACCTTACAAACCCTGAAAGGGGCTGTCAGAAGGCAGGGGAAGACTGTTCACAAGGGCAGGGAATGACAGGATGAGGGGTCATGGTCTGATGCTGGAAAAGGGCAGTTGAGGTTGGACATCAGGAAAAAGTTCTTGAATCTGAGGGTGGTGGATGCTGCAACAGGCTGCCTGGAGAGGTGTTGGAGGCCCCATCCCTGGAACTATTCAAGGTCAGGTTGGATGGGGCTCAGGGCAATCTGGACTGGTTAGAGATGTCCTTGCTTGTTGTTGGGGAGTTGAAGTAGATGACCTTCAGAGGTCCCTCCCAAACCAATACATTCTATAATTCTATAATCCTTTAACTGCCTTAATAAAACAGTAGTAGCCATTTCTGTTTGAAATACAGAATCATGTAGGTCAGAAAAGACCTTTAATATCACCAGGTTCAACCATTAACCAACCTGTCCCAAGGCCACCAGTGAACCATGTTCTTACATACCAGATCTACTCAACTTTTACACACATGCAGGGATGGTGATTCAACAAACTTCTTCTCTGCATGAAAGATCCTTGAGAACATTCTCATGCTAGAAATACGTGAAGTTCAGCCCCATTCCCTCTGGTATTTCACAGCTGCTCTGTTTGCCTCCACTTCCTCCACCCTTCTGCATAACCTCCGTTACCCTTGCCCCTGCTGTCACTTCCTCATTAAAAACTTCTGATGAAACAAACTGTGTTTTGACTGAACACATAGCAAAAATGTGAATTTCTTTGCTTATTCCACATAATTGTGCCTCCATATAATGGTGGGAAGGTTGATTTAATTTTTAAAGGCTCCATTTGCACACACAGACTCTCTGTGCCTTTGCTATTTTCCTTTGCTTTATTGCTTAGAACAAAATGTAAACACCCTGGTCTCTGTGTGGTTGTGCATTTAATTCGACCTCGTTTCCACCCTTCAGGTTTGCTAGCAAGTCACACTCCGTGACTTACGGCACAAGAGAAATTGGAGACTAATCTGTCAGCCCTGTCGTTGCAAAACTGACACACTATAAAGCCTCAAGAACTGCTCCCAATCAAACAGGTAGATGAATTGCAGTGTGTTTAATTATTGGTAAACTGCAGACATCATAACACAGAGCAGTCAACATCCCTTCAGAATGTAATTTTTCCTTGGAAAGGTGTTTTCTGGTTTCAGGATAATATTTGCCAAGAACTTCTCACCCTGGGTTGGCAGAGTCTTTCATGTGGATGAGGATTAATTTGTTATTTACAAACTCCCTCACCAAATGCTGATGCCATGATGAGTAGCAACAGTGTTTTCCTGAGAGTCTGGGATATAAATTAAACCCCGATGAAGACTAATACCAGCCAGGCTGTTCTGAAGATCATGAAGAGACAGTGAGTCTTAGATACTCTTTTGTTTCAACCAACCTCTGACAAAGTTTCTATACAAACTGGCTTTTTTTCCTCCTGTTCCTGTGAAGGTTTCCTTTCCAGAGAACCTGCTTTTTCCACCAGAAATACTTTGGATCAGATTCTGCTCACAATCATGTCCCAAACACACTGAAAGAAGAGAGGGCACAGGCAGAACCAGCCGCAAGAGAAAACAACATCTGCAGCTGTATCAGTCAGCCAGATGTGGGGCACCATGAGATGTCCCGGCTGTTACAGAGTTCGAAGCGTGAATCACGGCCACCTGCGACCAGGAAGGAGGGGGACTGAAACTCCCATATTTCAGCACGAAGAGCCCTGCTGCCAGCTTGAAGCCTTTCTCTCATGGTTAGAAAAGAAGCCTCTTTATTAGCTGCCAGAAGACATGTTTATTTTATTACTCCAGACAGAAGCCCATGAGTCCTTCACTCCTCATTTAGGGTTTTAGTAGAAAGTGAAGAAGGATTGGAAATGGGACATAAAATGAAAATCCCTTCTTAAATGCAAACGATTAATAGATAACATTTTATGGAGCTTTTTCCTGCTTCCAGCTGTCAGATAAAACACCAGTGGATGGGTGCTTTCTCCCAGACTGTAAGGACTGAGAACTGAGAGACAGATTTTCAGCCCTTGTTCATTCCCAGCTACAGAACCTCCCATGCTGCACTATTTTTGTCTTCTTTTGCCACTCAGTAGGGAATTACTGGCAGAGGGAGAGTGGAATAGCCCAAAACCCTCTCTGATGGTGGGCCACCTCTGCTCTCTCTGGTACCTGATGTACACTTAGGTCTGGGGTGCTCTCCCACAAACACCACAAGACCCACCACCTAAAAATTGAAGCCAGACACTGCAATAGAGCAAATAAGATCTTGTGATCTTCATAGCAATACTGGGGAACTGGATGTCCTCCCACATGTGAATCAGTGCATCAAACACAAGGTAGATGGGTGAAATTTCATGCCTGTGACACGCCTGAGTTAAAATTAAGGGATGTGATGTCCCTTCTGGCTTTAAGCTCAAAAGGTTGTACTGCAACCTTATCAACCTATGACTGTAAGATCATATTCTGACCATGACTACATGGTTAGAGCTTTTATATTATTTCATAGAATACCATGGTGATACCTGAAGGACATGGGAAATTTCTCTTGGCAGAGGACTTTAGTGTCTCAGGATCCTGTCTTGTAGTCCCTTCAGCAATATTTCTTTTCTGGAAGACAAATTTCTTCTGCTGTGCTGAGAAGGGACCACTGCACCTTTATGTGCTGTGCTGAGAAGGAAGGAAACATCTGGAAATTTCATTTAACAAACTTAAGAAGGAAGACTGGTTTTTGGCGCTGGATGTTCTCACTGGAACACCTCCAACTCCTTACTCAAAGGCTCTTTTTGTTCTCCTCAGGGGAAACATTATAGTAGTAGTGATGTCCTGATGGAGTAGACAATTTATTCATAATTCATGACAGTTTCCCCGTGCAGCTTGCTCAGCATCCCAACAGACAGCACAAAACAAATGAGGTAACAACAAAATAGTTCACTGGTAGGTAATGCAGGGCCAGAGCTCTGTCTTCTTCCAGTTCCCAGTGTGGGAAGCCTGTTTAGGGTTGCATCTTTCTAAACAGATCATTAAAGACCATCACGAAAACGAGCTCCATATTGTGTTCTCAATTATATCCCTTGCTGTAGTGTAATTTATGTTCCTGGAGTACAATATACTGCAACAACTCTGTAGAGACTTCATGGCTGCAGTGTCCTGTACACCTAGAAGATGGGCAGATGGGTAGAGTCCATGAGGGAAGAGCTAAGAGTCTCCAGAGGACAAGTCAGAGGAGAAAGGGTTTGTCAGAGGACAAATCAGTCACCCTGCTCTGGCTGGGGTCAGGCCACATCACCAGAGTTTGTGAAGTCCTTCAGTACCATTAGGGACCAACTTGTAGAAGAAGAGACATCGTGTTGCCATCAGAGAGGCACCACCTTATTACATTATTAATGTGCTGCTGTCTTCCTGAATGTTAGTGAGAAAATATTTGAAGAAATAACAAAGTATATACTTCATACACTTGATATATATAAAAATATTAGGAGCTATTTTCAGAATCAAGTTGCTTTCATTTGACTTCCATTACACATTTTAACTCTTGCATTTAATATTTCAAAATATTATTCTCTTCTTTATTCTGAAGGAAACCAGCCACAAGGGATAACCAAGCACAGAGAAGTGTGGATCTGCTGCTTCCTGCAAAATAAGAGCAAATTGCAGGGGAAATGGAGAAAATGTTGAAATATTTCATAACTGCTTTGCTAGATCTTCTCCAAAAATACACGTATAAGTGGAAACCAGGTACGTGGTCTCCACTGTTTCCACAGAGAGTGGGGAGTGCTGGCCACATGCAGACTAAATACTGTATAAGGTGGATAACAAAGTTACGCAGAACCTGCAGAATTCTCCCTCACAGTGTTCAAGAAAATGGCCAGATTTAACTATCTGACCATAGTTATCTTCCACTCTTATTTTCCTGCTCTATTACAGTCTTATTTTCCTACTGCCCTCCTTGGGCATTTGCTATATAATGGAAGCAGAAGCAAATTACAACTACAGAAGTCATCACATCCATTTACCTACTGAGCCATGGAAGCACATTTTTTTAAAAAAGAATGACAGAATCATAGAATCACTCCAGCTGGAAAAGACCCCTGGGATCATCAAGTCTCACCATCTACCTGACCTTACATGTTCACCCCTAAACCATATCCCTCAACACCTCGTCCGAACAAACTTTAAACACATCCAGGAATGGATGTGGTGTTGGATTTGGAAATATTTCTATTCTGTTGGAGTTTACAGCCTCACTCTTTGCTTGTACAACACATCAGCACTGGGATCTGCTTCAGCAGGAACCAGGCACCTTCTAACCCTAGGAACAAATTCTGTGTCAAGTACAAATTCCTGTTATGTCAGAGACACACAAGGCTGGAAACCAGTGCAGATTTGAGGTGGCATCAAATCAAACTTCATGTTGTGATCAAGTCCAGCCCCAGTTTAGGATTAAGGTTAGGAAATGCTAAAATTATGTAATCAGAAATGACAGCAGCAGATACTTTACCAAGCTGTTAGGGAAAGAGGGCTGTTACAGCTAAATCAGATGCTCCCTTATGTTAAATATTCCCCAGAGAGAACTAAAGGTTCTCTCAATGGGAGAGGAAACCCACAACCAAAAATCAAAGATGCTGATACAAAACGCTAGGCTGAAACCTCAAGTCTGGCTTACAAAAGCCTGCTGTGCACCAAGTGAAACACCAGCAGCTGTAATTCATCTGTGCATGAGAATATTCAACGCAGAGCCAGGGCAGACTCCACGACACCCAGCGATACCCAGCGCCAGAACTGTTTGCTTGGGCAAAGCAACCTCTGGAAACATATTTATGGGTTTCTCAGAGGGTGAGAGGTTTCCAGTGAAGAAAGTTGCCTTTCTTGCCTTTAAAAAGATTTCTCAAACTCTCTTTTATCACAAGTGCTTACACTGCCATCTCATGAATCAGTAAATAAAACCACTGATTAGGCACTGATAAAATGGTGTCACCAACTCTCTGAGAGCTTTGGGATGGCAGGAGTCTGACTAAAATGTAAGCAGAAATGCTGAGCATCACCACCAGAAGTGTTCCTGCTGTTGTAGCCTAAAGTAGCACTCAATCCCCTGCAGGTCTGCTAATCAATCAGATTCAGAATTCCATGTTCCTCCAGCAGTGCTCTCACAGACTTCAAACACAGGAGACAGAGAACAGGCAGATGACTCAGTGGATGGGGGGACATAGGAATGGATAGATGAATGGATGGATGGACAGACAGATGGAAGGATAGATGAATGGGTGGATGGATGGATGGATGGGTGGGTGGGTGGAGCTGAGCTGCTGCAATTACCTGTGAGACTAACTCCCATTTCTGACTGTAGATAGACTGGAGCTGGCTTTAAAGCACTTAAGTGCCATGAGCACCACAGAACCCAGTGGGGGCTGGGAAACCCCCCCGTAGCAATTAAACATACATTGCAGCTGTCAAATAAATTATATATTGGAGCAATGCCTCAAATTACTCCTGATTTAGCTAGTTATAAAGTAATTGGAGTAGAACCGTGTGACCCAACAGTATTGATAGTCTAAATATAATTACACATAATTAGAAGACACCAGCTGGTAGCTGCAATTTAAACACAGGTATTACTTCAGCCCATTCTGTATGGGGCAGGGGCAGTTCATGCCAGTCAGTTCTTTAATCTCTCCTTCACTCTTGCTGTTTGCTCTCTGCAGTGTGCTGAAACTCATACTCCAGCTCATGCAGCATTCACCTCTCACATTTTGCCAGTTTGACTGTAGCCAGCAAAATAGATGGATTCCTGAGGCTGTCCAAGGTATATTCCCAGTCTGGAGATGAATCCTGGTGAGCACATGCCACCTCAGGATAGAAAAGGAAATGAAGCACTGAACTCAGTAGCATTGCTCCAACCTTTGCATCTTGTTGCAGCCGCCTTGTACTTGCCCTCCTCTGCCTTTGGAGAGCTGCCAGCACTGCTTTGCAAGCAGCTCTGCCTTGATCGATGGTTCTGGTGCTCTGAGGTGATTGAGGGACATGCGCCCAGCACTAACCAAAGTTCCATCCCATCATTTAGCAGCCTTCCTTCCCCTTGTCCCACTCAGCAGCAATACTGAGAACTTTGTAATGTGGCTCCGTCCAGCCATGCCAAGCTTGGAGGATGACAGTTCTGGGAAAAGGTTTGAAACCAGGGCCAAGAGGGGCTCTTCTTAGGTTGGATGGCCTGCAGCACGTCCTGGAGGAGCAGGGGGGAAAACAAAGTTTCTTCTGCTGCTCATCAGGCAGAATAAATGCAGCCAGCATGGTATGATGACAAAGGTGTGCGGTGTTACCACATTCGGTCAGGTACCCGCTTCATAATTTAAGACTTCCACAGCAAGAAATACCACACAGTGGATTTTAGAGCAGTCTGCAAAGCAGCAGAAGGGCATTGTTTGCCTTCCAAGATCATCTGGGTATCCTATACTTAGACACTGTCTGCCTTTTGCTTCCACCACCTAATGCCTCTGCCCTGAGGAGCAAACTTGAAAAATCAAAGTGCTGATCGGATAAGCTATGGGACAAGAGCTGGGGAGAAGAGAACTGGATGCTCTCAGGATGCTGGTAAGCACGTTGTTCTGTGAGCAATGAAAGATAGTAGCCTACAAACTGGTGGTTCATGGCTGGATGCTCAAGTATTTATTAAATCATATTTTTTTGTCCCCAATACTCATAAAGATTCTTCCTTGAGTGTCTTCTCTGGTGTCTACACAGGGCTCTGCAACCATTCCCCTAATAAGAACACGACACTGTCCATTCTCGTTCTCAGACTGCCTCCTGCTAAGGGTTTCTTTCAAACATTTATTTCTCCAGGAACTATTCCTATCATATGAAATTAAATAAAACAAAACCTGACCACCTGGGACACAAATTCAGGGCCTCTTTAAACAAAAGTGCTCAAAGCAAAGGAGTTAAAAGCTGAAAGATATGAAATATCCCTGATCCACTGAATATCAGCTTTTCTTTCTTACTTTTCAGGAGACTGAAGGATTCCAAGTTTAGCAGGACACCTGTGACTTGCTGTGATACCTGGCCTTATCCACCCTTTTTTCTTCAAGAGTTACTGGACTCCAAGCACTTGAGAACAGAATCTGGTTTTGCAAGACACAGCTGCTAATCCCTGGTGCAAAGGGATTCTCACGGGATTTTCTGGCTCTTACTGCAGTCACAGGAAGAAGGAAAATACCTGAACATTGAACAGAAATCCATGTCTTTTCACTGTCAGGACTAGGACAAAGATAATTTTCACTTTAGTTGCTCATCAGTACCTGTGATCTTTTATTTTGTAAATTAATTAACTCTCTGCTACTCCCCACTCCCTCTTAAAACATAAAATCACTGCAAAGTTTTGGAAAGTTTCTCTTTTTCTGGTTGTTTGAGAATTGCCTGCTATTGCCTCGGGTCAGCAATAATTGGAACAGAGAGCATTCTGCAAACGAGATCGGGAAACTTTCCCCAGGACATCTCGATCCATCCTTTGCACACCAGTGTTTCCAGTCTGTGCCTCTGCATTAACAAGATTTATGTGTCTTTCACTTGTCTTGGGTAAGAGAATCTTCTCCAATCATCCATCACTGCTTTGCACTGAGTAACAGGAGCAGCAGCAACGTGTATCCTTGTGCTGGAAGAAATAATGTACTGCCTAGTCCTTCATGGTGTTAATTCACCAGATAAACTCAATTCACTCCCATCGGGACTCAAAGGTAGTCAACAGCAGCTGAGAGAAAGGGTGACAGTATGGAAAAGGACACCTGCTGTGGTGAAGCCGTGCCTGCGCTGTGTAGATAAAGTGAGTGTTGCTTATTTAGCTGTCAGCCGTAATGAAGACTTTCTTTTCTGCAGGCCAGTGTCAGTGAGCAACTCTGCCTTGGTGCTTTTATTCTTGTTTGGGTTTTCTTTCTCATTTGGGACTTCATTGCTGGTTGCATTTGTTGGTTGAGTTGGGGTTTTCTTTCAGAGAAACCAAACAGAGTGGGCAGGTAGAATAAACACTGGGGGAAGCCAATACAGAGCAGAGTATTGGACAAGTAAAGGGAAGGGCAAGGGAAAATCCATTTTCACAGAACCACAGAATCATTAGGGATTGGAAGGGACCTCGAAAGATCATCTAGTCCAAACCCCCGACACAGCAGGATCACCTAGACCAAGTCACACAGGAACACATCCAGGCGGGTTTTAAACATCTCCAGTGAAGATGGACTCCACAACCTCCCTGGGCAGCCTGTTCGATTTTGGGCTCAGACACACTTAGATTTGCCAACTAGCCATGTCTGGCAGAATTTCTATGATGAGCTGTCCTAGCTCCAGCGAAGGAAAGACAAATGTATTCAAATTAATCTAAAATCGCCTGCATAATCAGATCAGTGTATCCATCATTAATTCAGGAGGAAACTTCATCCCTGTTGTGCTTTCAGAAGAGCTGCTCTTGACACAGCACCCAAAGCTGCCCGTGGTGCTAAAACAGTCGAAGATATTTTCTGAGCTGCTGGAGGAATCCCTCATGTTTCGTAACATAAAAATTACACCATAATGAACTCCTGAAATCTCTGACAAAACCAAACGCCCTTTTTCTTCTCCTTTGATTCTTACTGGGAGAATTAGTCACAGTTTATTCTGATAGCAGAGATGAGAATAAACAAACCCCAGTTGTGCACTAACACTCTCTGAAGACTCATTAAGCTAATTGTGGCTTGTTCATAGGAGCCTGGTTCCAGTCTCACCTCCTTGCCTTTACACCAGCAGAGTTTGTTTTCTATGCCCACAGCCAACATTAAGATAAGCCCTAAGGAAAAGTAGTTTGACTGGAATGCAGCACAGCAGCAGCTCTACTACCACCACACTGTGGTTTGTTCCCTGTGGGTGCACAAGCACTGTAATGGATGCAGAGGGCTCAGTGGGACCATATTTCCTCTAAAAATGCTGCTCACTGGAAGCCAAATTACACTTCTTTTATTCAAGCCAGGCTGGTTAAATTTGTGTTTGCAAAATGAGCACCGATTTCATGCTGATTTTTTACTCCTTGGAGTGAGATTTCTTACGCTGTTACATTTCCATCACACACACAAACTCCCCGCCCAGAAGTCTGGCTGTTTAGTTACCACAAGCTCGTGCACACGCGCCAGTTACTCAACTAATGGAGGAACAGCAGAGACATTAGAAATACTCACTGCCAGTACGTTACTCTGAATTACCCAGTCCAGTAATTTTAATGTTAATAAACCAAGGTGACCAACTTCACAGAATGTATTGGGTTGGAAAGGAGGTCCAAAGGCCATTTAGTCTAACATCCCTACAATAAGCAAGAACATCCAGCAGTGTGCTCTTGTGGCCAAAAAGGCCAACAGCATCCTGGGGTGAATCAGAAGGGTGTTGGTTAGCAGATTAAGAGAGGTTCTTCTCCCCCTCTACTCTGCACTGGTGAGATCACATCTGGAGTATTGTGTCCACTTCTGGGCCCGTCAGTTCAAGAAGGACACAATGCTGCTGGAGGGTGTCCAGCGTAGAGCAACAAGGATGACGAAGGAAGTGGAACATCTCCCTTACAAGGAAAGGCTGAGGGAGCTGGGTCTCTTTAGCTCGGAGAAGAGGAGACTGAGGGGTAACCTCATTAATGTCTATAAATATGTGAAGGGTGTGTGTCAGGAGGATGGAACCAGGCTCTTCTCAATGTGATCTGGTCACAGGACGAGGGGCAATGGGTGTAACCTGGTACATAGGATGTTCCATATAAATATGAGGGTGACAGAGCACTGGAACAGGCTGCCCCAGGGGGGTTGTGGAGCCTGTTTCTCTGGAGGTATTTAAAACCCACCTGGATATGTTCCTGTGTGATTTGGTCTTTGTGATTCTGCTGTGGCAGGGGTTTTGGACTGGATGATCTTCTGAGGTCCCTTCCAATCCCTAATGATTCCATGATTCTATGATGTCTAACTAGAAGAGATTGCCCAGAGCCTCATCCAGCCTGACCTTGAATGGCTCCACGGATGTGGCCTCCACCACCTCTCTAGGCAGCCTGTTGCAGGCATCCACCTCAGATTCAAGAACTTTTTATTCATGTCTAGCCTCAGTCTCCCCTTTTCCAACTTCAAACCATGACCCCTCATCATACCGGTCCCTGCCCTTGTGAACAGTCTTCCCCTGTCTTCTGACAGCACGTTTCAGAGATTGAAAGGTCACTATAATTTCCCCCTGGAGCCTTCTCCTCTTGAGGCTGAACAACCCCAAATCTCTCAGCCTGTCTTTATTAGAGAGGGGCTCTCCAGCCCTCTGAGCATTTTCATGGCCTCCTCTGGATCTGCTCCAACAGCTCCATATCCTTCTTGTGTTGGAGGCTCCTGAGCCAAACACAGTACTCCAGGTGAGGTCCAGAACTGGATGCAATATTCCAGGTGAGGACGTCAGCACATCAGCTCTTCCCTGCTCTACACATATATGGCTCTTCTGGGATTTTCTTCCTGCTCTGGGTCAGAGTTTGATGTTCATTACTCAGGTGTGACTACAGATCTCCTTTACATTACACCAGCAACACTGACCCAAAGAAGATGTGGACTGAACCGATGTGTCATCGTGGATTTGTGAGAGACGAAAAGAAAATCCCTAAGTCCTGATGCTCTCCCTGCTGTTCTCCTCCTTACACAACACTTTGTTACATAAAAGTGTTTCTGTGAAATTATAAAAAAAAATAAAAAGGAGGGGGGCAGATGGAAAAAAACCCAGCATCTTTTTGGTTTTCAGCCAGTTTTCTGTATCAACACGGCAATGGCGTGTGAAGTGAAGCAAGATTCCCTTATAGCACCATGTGACAAGGCTAATCAAAATAAACATCCAAAAAATAAAGAAATTAAGGATGAGGTAGCAGACTGTGGGGAGAGCAGATGGTTATTTAAAATAACAGCAAATTTTGCATGCTGACTGCAGCTAGAGCTCTTGTCACAAAACATAGTTGTTAATGGCAAAAGAGAAGGCAGAGACATCATCAGGGTATTTTGTGGGGTTGGACAAAGCAGAAGGATGAAGAATATATGGGGAGGGGGGTCTTTTCAGATCTCTGCAACCTCTGGCCCAAATCTCATAGCACTAGAGCAGCGGCAGGGGAAACAGAAATGCAGTAGGTGGAAAAAACATCGCATCTGTCACACAATATAAAAGGCTCTCACAAGCCCAGGAATCAGACACTGAGCTTAAGGAGAATCGTTTTTTCTCTCCAGGAAAAGAAAATCAAAGAAATCTGTCGTTTACTAAAGTTTGAACCCCAGAAAAGAAGGTCCAGACCCTGAGAAAGGAGCAGGACTGCACTGGCAGCTTAAATGAAGTTGTGATTCGACCCCAGCCACTCCCACAGTTCCCAGCCTCATGCACAAATCCATGACTTGAGTTCAAACTTATGGGCTTAGCTGTGCGTTTTCCTAATTCTGTCATTTTACAGGCTCTTACTATGAGAAACTGTTGTTGCCTTGGCTCAGCTTTGACTGTACCAGGGAGAGATGTGCCAAGTTCTTCTATCTTGAGCTGAGTACTTAAGGGACAGGGCAAATCCATCTTTACTGGGATGCAAACCACATTAACTAAATAAAAGCCAAAGATGGGTTCATTCACAGACAGACAGAGGCATAAGCCACTTCACAAACAGTAGCCCTCAAATTTGTATCCAGCAGTCAGATGTCTCACAAATCATGCACTCAAAGCAGCTACCACCACCTCAGAAAGGCTCCCAGTCATCTGAACACCCTTCATTCATTTTGCAGGTATCATTCCCTGGGCTGACTCCTTGAAAATTCCACTAGAAATGTGCCTAGTTAAAAAAAACACACAAACAAACCAGCCAGACAATCTCCTCCTGACATGGTTGTTGTGATAGATTGAACTGCAGGAACAAAAACTTCTCTCTGCACAAACTAACTGCTTGACGACTGTGTAGGAAGACGGGTGGAAGCCAGAGAGGAAGGTGGCTCAAAGTATCTAAAACAATCCATCTTCCTGTACCCCAGCCTGCAGCAGCTGCTGTGGGAGGTGCTTGAGAATAGCAACCTCCATCTGCACATCCCAAATGATGCCGTGGCACCAACATGTATGCTCTTGGAGACCTGATCTTCAGATGTTCTGCAATCAATATAAGCTGAGTGACAAGACAACGAAGAGTTTAGCTGCATGGCCACCTCTGACCAGGCCACCCCAGGCTGGGGAAGACAAAACACTGAAGACAATTCCCAGATTACTCCTTCCATCCTCCCCAGTCCCATGCCCCATAAACCTTCCCCAGTGAGCTCTGAATCTTCCCTAGAGAACTGTAAAATAATGTCTTCCTCATTCCACAGGAGGGGCTCTGGGAGGGAAGGCTGGTGGGTGTTTCAGTCTGCGTAACCACAGTAAAACGGGCAGCTGCTGCTCCAAAAAACATTCCATGGATTTAAACTCACCCTTGTTCCATGCTTAGTGGCCACTGCCAAGTGCATTGGCCTGTACAGGCAGCAACGTGTGTACTGGCCACTTGCAAGGTCAGGATTTCCACCAGCAGGTTCTGCTTCACTGTTTGCAGTTTGCCCAGTGTTATCTCTGTGAACTCATTGCTGACCCTCTAGAAAGAAGAACCAGTAGGCACTATTGTGTGACTATCCAGGCCCCTTGGGTGGCTCAATTGGGGTCAGCCAGCAATGACATGAAACCAACGAAAGCCAGAGATGCTTCTCTAGGTTCACACAAAATACTTGCTTCCTCCTGAGCAGCACAACCTAAACTACTCTCACTGTGGACCCCCGTTTAAGGCTAAATAGTAAAAATAATAAAGAGAGACTGCAGACAAATTACTTCCTCCCTACGGTTAAAACTTTCAGAAGCAAGCTGTCAGCACATTGAGAGAACAGAGAGCAGCCGGCTCCGCTCTGCGCTATTAAGTGGTTTCAGCACACCAGACACTTTAGGATCTTGGCACAGTGAGCAATAAATGCAGAAGAAGCATCTTTTCTATCTCCTGCAGAGGAGGGGGAGGTAGAGAGACGAACTCCCAAGTCTCCAAAGCTGGAGATACAGTGACACAGAGGGTGCAGCTGTAGGCTTTTTCTGAGGATGATGAGTTTCCATGGAGTTCACCCCACATATCATCTGCAGATTCGCTGGTCATGTGTGGTACCCACCCCAGTCTGGCCTTCTGGATGCAGGGAACCCTGCCAAGTGGGTACAGGTTCTAAAAGGCACAGCACCACAGCCCTTCCTCTGACTCCTGAACAATGGCTTTGCAATTGTATATAAAGGTAGAGAATGCCAGGTTGGATGATTCCCAAGGTCCATTCGCTCCACTCGCCTTTGCTGACAGCGGCAGCACCAGATGCTTGGGAAGAAAGTGAAGAGTCCCTTGAGAGCCACAAGCTGGGCAATGCCCTGCGATCTGGGAAGGCATCATCTGCCTTATTATCTGCATTTTCCTACCCTGACAGCTGGTTGTCTGCCCTGTCCAGTATCAATCTCAGTGTTTTCCATGACTTTGAAAAAGCTTTTTGTTCCTTTAGAAAAAAAACAGAGTTCCAAGTTTTCCATTCAAAGGCAGCTTCAGATCTGTGGCATCTGCTTCTCTTCACTCAGACACATCTCAGTCCTTGTCTCACACTTCCTCCTGTATAGCACATTTAGCAGCTATCACAGTACCAGAGAAGACAAAGGCAAAGGCTCCATGCCTGCCCAGAAACACAGACATTTGCATCTGTCTATCCTGATAAACGGCTGCAGCTGAATAGTGAAGAAAATTAAAGCATTTTTCTAATTCTCTTCCTCCTAAGTGACCGTCCTTGCAAAAATCAACTGTGCGGATGCTCACAGCATTTCAGATCTGCTCAGAGGAGAAAGAAAAGCTCTGCTGAGAGTCTCAATTCCTGGTGCCTGGACTTCAGACAAGAAATTACCTAGAAAAACTGCAATCAACACTTCCTCAGAAGTCGTGAATCTTTGCCCTGACTTTGTCCACTCTTTTCTTTAAACTCTCTGATGTTACACAACCATTTTATATCACCCCTCAACAGCAGCGAGTCTGAACACTTCCCACACAGAGCGAATAAAGAAATTTGGCTAAGTCTTTGCATTTCTTGAACATTGGGCTAAAGCCTCAGCTTTGATGGAGGTTTTAGTTTTTGTTTGAGATGTTGCTAACTCTTCTTCATTTAATATTGCTTGGCTAGACGGGATTTTTTTAACAGAAAATTGCTTCCTAAGGCCAACTGCGTTTGCTGGGACTCAAGGCAGATAAATCTCATCATTAGCAGAGAGCACAAGGATATTTCAAAGTTTATGACATTGACATGTCTGTGGGAAAAAGATGCTGGAAATCCAGAGCAGAATCCCCAAATCACTACATCTCGTAAGGTAGCTGAGCAGGGTTAGAAGGACCCAGGACAAGCAGCCATGAGAAAAGCTGTAGGAGAATGGCAGTGTTCAGCCCACCCAGGCAGCCCTATCTCTGTGTTAGAGGCAGATGTGGTGAGTCACTGCACTGCGACTGGGGAAGCAGAGCTATAAGATGCACAGACGGATCCTAACACCCTATTTTCTAGTTCCTGCTGGAGCTTTTTAGTTTTTAATCCACTTTTGAAAATACATGCTACCTCGGTGGCCTCATGAAAGAAAAGATTGCGGCTTCCTTCATTGCTGAAGGCTTTGAAATGCAGCACAGCAACTTCCTTACAGAATCAATTTGTCAGATTATGTTAGAGTTCTCCAGATTTTAAAAATGGGCACCTGGTGAGCTTCTCTATTACATTTCCAGAGCTTCTTGCACTTAGCAGTGTTTCTCAATAGGTTTCTTTGCAAATTAATCGTCATCATGATGAAATTTTTATTCAGGTGCCCTATACCGGTGCCCGCACGAACAGGGAATGGAAAGGTAAGGCTGAAATCATTACAGAAATAGAATGGGAACAATGACTGGTAACTCTTGATTGGATTTTTTTCTTTGGAAATTTAAGTCCTTGACAAGTTTTACTACTTCAAAAATTACCAATCTAATGCCCCAATAAACAGTTGCTTTGCACAACATCCAGACTGGAAGGACATATTATGAAGTGCAACCACAGGAGATGTAACGGAGGCAACTGCCATGCTACCAGGCTTGGGTTTTTTTGGGAAAAATAGAAAATTTTCCAACGTAATGTGTTCTGTCTGCAGGCCCCTGACCTGCTCAGCCAAGAACAGGTAACCTTCAGTTTATATTCAAACCATCTGGCCTCAAAGGAGCTTTGTACGTAAAACATCTACAACACTTTGTTTCCCTTCTACCTACAGTGTGTAAAAAAAGGAAGCAAATGACCAAGAACCAAACTTCCCTGCCCACTGTTTAGATCGGTGGGATTTCCTCTTGCTCAGAGCTGCATGTCCCACCCATCACAGGAGCCATCAGGGCCAGAAGCAGAAGGATTTTCTGAAGGTAAACACCCAGGTCATTCATGGTCGATCTTTTTGCTCAGATGGAAGGTTCTAAAGCTTAAACTCTCCCTCAGCTTTGGCTTCTGTGCTGTTGATGTAGTCCTGCAGTTGCTGGTTTCACAAGATTCATTCTGTGCCTGCTTACAGACAGATCCCCAAAACACCTAATGGCTTCTGCCTGGAGATGAAACCACCAAACCTGCAGACTCCTTCCTTGCAAACAGCCTGATCAATAGTCCTCAAGCATCTGTGGTCTTCATCAATTTCACTAAATACCAAGGGTGGATATGGCTCCCTGGCATGTTAACCCTGCGCACTGGGTACTGTGTGACCCATCATCACCAACATCTGTGCCAGCCCTGAGAGCACTGTGCCAGCCAGATAACAACCTGCAGCCTCGGGCTGCCCAGTAAACCCAAGCAATGTTAACTGCTCAATAAGCCTGATGAGCAGCACTTATCTTCCTGATTAATCAAATAACAAAGTAGATTTGAATTTGATTGTTTCGACTGTTGCTTTTATCTCTAGGAACCTAAACTAGAAACATTTTCCCCTTCTTGCTGCCCTCCAGGATCACAAACACACCACAGGCATCACAAAGCCACTGTCATTGATGCCATCCAGGAGCATTCAGCCATGGGAAAGCAAACGCAGAGCCATGCCAGGGCTTTGGACTTGCTTGATTGACTCCAGTGCCATTAAATCCTGTTCCACAGCTCTGTATACTAAGCTGTTGTTATCTCAGGGCCATGTCTGTCTAATTCACATCAACACTGGTGTGTAGTTTGTTATAGAAACAAAGAATGCAAAATCAAGTCCAGGAGGGTCTTAGGAGTGAAACAGAAACACCAGGTTCTGGGCAGAAGAGCTGAGGTGAGGGAAGAATGCAAATAGGGCTGTGAGATCACCTGAATCCTGCCCCGCTTGGATATGCAGTTTGGTATTAAAAGAAGCCGTCAGGAGTTTTCTTCTCATTTGTGAAAGACCAGGGCATTCTTGACTGTGAAGCCTCTGAAGCTCCTTTATTAGTCTGCTGTTGTGAATTTGTAATTATTACAAATTCTTTTAAAATCTGTAAGAAGCCTTTGTTCTCTACAACTTGTTTGCTGTAAAAGCTGCAGAATCAGAGAATCATAGAATCACTAGGGATTGGAAGAGACCTCGAAAGAGCATCTCGTCCAATTGCCCTGACACAGCAGGATCACCTAGACCAAGCCACACAGGAGCACATCCAGGCGGGTCTTAAACATGTCCAGTGAAGAAGACCCCACAACCACCCTGGGCAGCCTGTTCCAGTGCTCCATCACCCTCACTGTGAAGAAGTTCCTTCTCATATTGATGTGGAACCTCCTATGTTCCAGCTTACAACCATTGCCCCTCATCTTATCACTAGACGACACTGAGAAGAGCCCGGCTCCATCCTCCTGACACCCACCTTTCAAATATTTATAGACATTAATGAGGTCACCCCTCAGTCTCCTCTTCTCCAATCTAAAGAGACCCATCTCCCTCAGTCTCTCCTCATAAGGGAGGTGCTCCATTTCCTTCATCATCCTCATTGCCCTATGGTGGACTTCCTCCAGCAGCTCCACATCTCTCTTGAACTGAGGGGCCCAGAACTGGACACAATACTCCAGATGTGGTCTCCCCATGTAGAGTAGAGGGGGAGAAGAACCTCTCTTGATCTGCTAACCACCCCCCTTCTGATCCACCCTAGGATGATTTAGGACAGGCTTCTGACCAGTAACAGTCCAGTAGAACCACAAATACAATCCATTGCCATGGGATAATTTGTTATAACAACTCAGAATCCTGACCCTTGCACTTCCCAGCAGAGCTGCTCCTAAAACAGTCTCTCCAAGAGGGTTTATCACCTCTTGAGGCCATTCATTTGGAAAACCCTTGCAGCTCTCAGATAAACCAGTTACAAGAAACTCTTGACACCCTTTTCAATACGATATCAGGTAGCAAAGAGGGGACATAGAACCTGCTTCCATCCCACATGATGTAGGAAAAGGAGGAGGCAAGCATAACTCCAAATTCACAGGAGTCCTAGCTGTACCCATCATCCAGGGAAGGGGTGAGAAGCTGTTCCCAAGCTAGGCAGCCAGCTGCCACAGAACCAAAGGTACCTCGAGGGGCAGTTTCCAAGTGGCTAACACAACAAAGGGGACTAACAACAAGTGTTTTGCATGTAAATCAGCAATCACAGGCAGCTCCACTCGCATGCTGTGAAAACAAATATTTTCCACTTATGATTACAGCCCATAATGGCATTCCCTAAAAGGATCTTGCAGTGCTGCTGACACAGACTGGAGCTGGATAGGATAGTCCTAGCAAAGACTGATGTCCAGTGGGTTGGTGAAAATGATTTATGCTAAATGCTTCCCTTAATAGCCTCAGAAAGCAGGCAGGAACCCACCCCCAATGTGACTTGGCTGCCTCACTTCATCTTGCTGTGTCCCACCACATGCTGCTTGCGGAAACACAAGGGTATTCATACAAATACTTCTGTCAGACTTAGTCACAGACTTACAGTTAAGGATGTGTGGGTTTAATTATATGGGAAAAGCTATACATCAGGTGTCAGAACCCTGAAGTAGTACGGGCAGAAGGAAATCACAGAAAATCAGAAGGCTTGTTTTCATCAGAGTGGGGAAGTGCAGCACACAAACACCCTTTTTGCTGCACAAGCGTCATCCTTACTACACTTCAGCAGTGCCAGAAAGATTGACACCGACAACTCCACAGCAGCTTGTGTTTCAAGACATAACCCTACAGGTATCACAGGACTGTTGGACAAATTCCCCCATCACAGCACCAGTGCTGATGCTACTTTCTAAACCTCAAGCAAAACTGCTGCTTCTCTGGGAAAGGTCCTCTTGTTTTATGAGAAGAAAACCCCCAATCCCAGCTCCCTTTAGAAACTGTTTATTTCTGTAGTTCAGGCATTTTAAACACTTTTTGCTTCTTGAAACAGTCCCAGCTCTCTGAGTGTCAGTATTTCTTCCTAGGGGTAGGTTTAAGCATGAGGACTTAAATCAGACCTTTTTATGTTAGAGATATTTGAGTCTAAAACCAAACTGTCAGACTCAAATCTATTCCAGCACAAATAGAAACCTGAGTGCAATTCCAGTTTATAAAACAGTTAACTCAGCATTTGGATTTGTACCTCAGATTACCTTTTGCACTCCAGTCTCATCCCTTAAAACCAGTGAACAATCATATTTGCTCAATATAGGGTAGTCACAGAGGGTGGAGACATTGACTGACAAAAAAATCTTCAGTCTGGATGATGGAAGAGTTAGTGGTCTTCACAGTGAGGGAGCAGAGCAGTAACTTCTGAAGAGATTAGAGAAACAAAACATTTTGGCTAGAATTACTCCTCTGATTTCTCATGTCCAACTGTACCAAAGCAGAGAGAAGCAAAGAAGTCCCTGCTTGCAGAGATGTCCCTGCTTGTTGTAGGGAGTTTGGACTAGATGATGTTTGGAGGTCCCTTCCAAACCAATACATCCATGAGTCTGTGATAACTGGTGTTGGTCATGCTGATTCCTCAGCCATAAGAGAAACAGTGGGGAGATGGTGTCACAGAAGGAAAGAAATGCAGTGAGAGCTTTAAAATGCACTGAATGTTAGGTGGTGTAAGACAGGATCATCAGCAGGGCTGCACTTAACTGCTTGACCATTCTGAAAAGATAACTATTCTACGTTATGAAGCCAGAGCTACATTTAATTACTCGTAAAGTCACACTGAATTTTGAAAGGAAGAAACTGTTAGGGTCTATCAAGAAGCCATGTAATGAGTCTGCATTAATCTTTGGTTGCCTTCCTTCTCTAAGATGACCTGAATTAGTAAATTATGTGAGCTCTCAAGTCTATGTACCCACTGGGTCAAGCCACGAGGATTACAGAGTCTTCATTCTGAGGCTGAGTGCAAATGCACAAAAACCCTCATGATGATTCTGAAGAACATTTAAGTTTCCAGCTGTTGACACCAACAGAACCTACAAAGCAGCAGAGGCAGCTGCTTCCATCAAGCAACATCAATTCAAGATCTGATGCTTGATCCCACTTACCTTAATTATAACCTTTCATTAACGATCTGAAGAGAAAAACAATTTTAGTGTAGTACCTCTTGGCAGAAGATTCAACTGAACAGCAAATTAAGGAAAAAATCAGACTCACAATGCAGTTAATAGTCATAATGTCATAAGTTTTTTCCTTCAACTGCCCTCTCATTATAAGAGGTCACAACGTTTTAAAATTACATTATCTTCAATGACCAGCCATTGTAAATCACAACTGATGGTCCAAACTGGACATTAAATGTGGGGGGGTGACAGAAGTTCTAGCATGAAGATATACCGTAGATATTCATAGTACCCCTTAGCGGGGTTTGTAAAAAAATCCTGCCTTGTCTTAGATATTTGAGGAAGCCATTGATTTAGCCATCTAGACACAACCCTTGTTCCCAGTGATGCCCACGTGGGAGATTTCCATCTCTCATGCATGTGGAAGGGTACTTTTCTGATTTTCTGTCTGGAGCTGGAGATGAAACTGCCTCCAAAAAACCAAAGATCAAAGTCTGAGGGTTGGTGTGTAATTAATAAATAGAAGATAAACAGGAAAACAAGTGTAAAACAAGCAACTACATGGTATGATTTGTACTGCCAGGCAGACACAGCATCTGTCTGTTTGCACCACGGTGAATCAGAAGCAGTTCCAGTGACTGAACCAAGTAGATTTAGCCCAGTGTCATAAACCAAGCAACCATCATCCCGTTTAACTGTCTGTTGTTTAAAATGCTGTCTGTTTGCAACTGAAGGGTAAAGGAAGCAGCAGAACACATCATGGATTCATTATTCCAGTAGGTTTGTGATTTTCATTTTTCTAGAAATAAGCTTGTCAACAAACTCCTTATTATGAACCCAAATATTACCTGTATTAGAGTCAGGAGTTTCAAGCAGTTTTTGTCAGAATTCATTTTAGAAATTGGTCTGGAAGGCAAGTACAAAGACATCTAATCATCAATCCTATCTAATAAAACTGATTAGAAGAGCACAGTTTTGCATGAGTCTGCCCTGATCAGAGTGAGAGCAAATAGGAACAGTTCTGAATCTGAACAAATTAGAAAGAATCCCATCAGGTCCCAGAGATAAGCTAATATACAGATATGAATTGCAGCAATAAAAGATAAAGTGGGAAATGAAACAGAATTACTTTTCATAACAACTTGACTAAGTTGATCCAAGAAGAATAACTTTAAAAATCCAGAGTGTAAAGGCAGCTTGCTATGGACTTGGGTTCCCCTTCCAGAACAGACCCTATACATAGAGGGAAATCCATCCGCTCTGCCTACCTTCCCCACCTCCATGGAAGATAAATGACACTTCTGCACGTGCATATGTAAACAGCTGCACACCTCATGGGGGAAGATATTTTCTCTAAGGGTGGTAAGATTCCTGGATCATCCCACCTTTGATCATGGAAAATACTCAGATGGAATCAGTTAGAGTTGCCTTCAGAGGAGAAAAATTAAATACATGTCGTAGCAAGACTCTTTACAACAGCTTTAGCAACTGCTGTACACAAATTGCAGAGAAACAGCCACTTTCCTTGTTCTGCTCTTGTATGGAAGCCACCACAGATCATCACAGCCGGGCACTCACGAAGCCAGCAGCAGATTAAACGTTGTGCTGTGCAAGACTACAGCTTCAGAAATGAGAATTCCATCGAAAGCTCCTCTGGGGCTGAAAGTCTGGCAGCTGTATAAGGCCAGCAGACACGTCAGACCCAGGGCTAATGCAACATCTGTGTTTCTACCACTTTCACTGATGAAAATCCTTCCCATAAAAAGAAGCCAAGACACTACAATTATGAAACTAATTTAAAGGGGATAATTTAACAAAGGCAGTGAATGACCCAGCAGTTCACATTTGTTGCAAACGTTACTCTTTCCTTCTCTTGTTCTAGTTCTTCCGCTTTGGCTATTGAGGCTAAGAAATAAAAAGGAGGATCAGATACAGAGGGGAAATGACAGCATAAGAATGGCCAGCAAAGAAAGGGATTTCTGAGAACAGCTGGTAAGTAGATTTGGTGGGAGTTTCTTGCCTTCACCACAAATGGATGATTTTATCCTCTGACTGAGGTCAGATGGTTCTTCTAAGGTCACAAGGCTCTTCCGTTAAAAGGACCAAACAAAACACCGGGACATGCAAGTTCCTTCTAAACTTAACCACAATAGTAAACAGTTTCTAGTGGAGACCCAGTCATTCACATGAAAAATTGTGGTGATTATGTCTAACAATCACCAAAAGGAGAGAGCACTTCAGATAATAACTTGCAAGGAGAGGAAATAAAACACTGGGAATGAAGCCATCCTTCTGATCTTGTAAATATTTATTACCTCCACATAAGCAATTCAGAATTGTGGTGTGCAATGTTCATAGGACCCATTAGAGTTCACCTGGCTCCAAATTTCTTACTGTTAGGGCAAAATACATATATTTTTTAAAATTCTTGTTGTTTTCTTCAGGTGCATTGCAGTCTATTTAATGGTGAGATGTACAGATTCCAAATGAACTTGCATCTGCTTCTAACAGCGAACACAGACAAACTTCTGAATGTGACTCAGGACTGCTAGGGAACAGAGGTCCTAATTTAGTGTCTCTGAGGAACTTTCTATTTCTTTAGATTTTAATATCTCATAGCAGCCAAGAGAGCTGGGAGAAGAGCTGTGTTCTGAAATACTCAGAGTTAGTTCCAAGGTATAGTAAGCTTGACAACTGTAAAATTAAAGTCATTACATTTTCCTTCACACATATACAGCCCCTAAAATAGAAAGTGCACAGAAACCTGATGTGAGTTAACAAATCATCCCTCAGCCAGGATGATATTTGTGTTTGACAAATGCAGCAAACTTTCAAAGGAGTTTGTGTGAATGAAGAGTCAGCTTTACCTCTGCACCATCCAGCCAGATCGAGACACCTGGTCAGTGATGGAAGACTGAAAAAGAGGCAGATTTTTATCTTTCCATTTTGTTTTCACCATGCAGTGGCATCTCTAGTGTTGTAAAGGGCCTCCATTCACAGTGTTGTAAAGTGTTGTAAAGGCCTAAGATTCACAGATAGGCATGAAGTGGTTGGAGAGTTGGGAGCTCAGGCATTCCCTAGGATATTCTTAAATTACACACATTCTGAAATGTTACTAGAGCAAATACTACTCCTCTGCACCCTTTCTAAATGGTTTCCTAAGGGCTGATGCAAAGTTTTCTGAACCCAGAAGAAACCTCCTTGCCTCAGACATCCTGTATCAGCACTTCCTTCAGACAGTGGAGTCCTTTTTTCAAGGGAATGGAAGAAAAATGTGAGTAATTCAGATCATCAGCAGTTTTAAGAATGGGTAAGAGCAAGAGATACTTGATGACTCTTTACATGGACTGGAGGATGACTCAGTAGCACCAGCACGTGTAGGTGGGATCCAACACCAGCCAAACAGTTATGTGCACCCCAGTGTCAGCTTCTCATGCCTCACCCTCCTGTTCCAAATGATAAATAACTAGTAAGCTTTTAAAATATGCCTCCACAACACTTATGAAAGAAACCAAACACAAATTTTCTGAGCTTCTCCCACAGTGAAATGATTAAGTTTTCTATTATGAAAAAAATTGGTGCCTTCCCATCATTTAGAAAATTGCTTAAATCCGGCATTTTGCCTCTGACATTGTCTCAGGGAGTATAAAACCAGCATGAATGGCTGCAGCAACTGAGAAATCCTGAATAGGAGGAGAAGCTCTGACTTTCCAGAAAGCTTATGGTCGCAGCTTGCTGGGAAAAGCTGTGAAATGTGATAAAGGGCTTTGTCACTAATGTGATTATGCAAAGCAGATGATAGTACTAGTGTTGCCCTGCCATCGCTTACAATGGCATCTGCTCTCTTTCAATTTCATGTAATTTTCATTGAATTTAGGTCCATCAGGTTGCCCTGACACAGGATTCATGTGAAAATGAGATCCTTATTGCAAGCAACTGGAGAGATGGGAAGTGTTAAGGCAGCTACTCATTATGCACAGGGAATAAGATTATTCCAAAAAATGCCAAGAGAAAAAAATCTACTTAAATGTGCAAGCTTCCAGCTACTGCCATTCCAGGAAAAAACAATGAACACGAAGCAAGTCTAAAGAAGAGGTCTGCATATCACAGCTGGCTGCAGAATCTTCTACCATATGTGTTCAGATGGGAATTAGGATATACGTGTTAAATTGTGTATAGACCTGACCCAGTACATTGGGCATCCTGCCAGCAGTCTGAGCTGGAGTTTGGAGTGAGTGCTCACTTCTAGCTTGAAACAGCAACTTCGGGGTAGAGGCTAGTGAGGGAAATAAGGGATAAAGCAGCAGCAGTAATTTAAAGGTGGACAGAGATCTTAGCAAAGTAGCAGAGCACATTGGCCAAGTTGGTACATATGCATCCACCATTGATATTAATTACACGGTGGTGGTCCCCAGCAGAGAACATAGCAGAAGGAGCTAATTAGAGTTTTGGAGGGCAGTAGAGAATTGCTGATCCATTGGGAAGGTTAATGCAATTTAGTGCCTCATGAAGGTCACATACACAATTTGGCGAACTGCTTAAGCAACAGCTCATTGGCATCACTGGCTTTTACATCGACTTATGTCAGGAGAACACAGAACCGCTGGAGCGAATCCAGAGGAGGCCACAAATGTAATCCAAGGGTTGAGGCACTTTTGCTATAAGGACAGGCTGAGGGAGCTGGGGCTGTTCAGCCTAGGGAAGAGAAGGTTGAGGAGACCTTACAGTTGCCTTCCAGTACCTGAAAGGAACCTACAGGAAGGCTGTAGAGAGACTTTTGCCAAGGGGATCTAGTGAAAGAACAAAAGGAAATGGTTTGCAACTGAAGGACAGGAGGTTCAGGCTAGATCTTAGGTAGAAGTTCTTCAGTACAAGCATGGAGAGACTCTGGTATCACCTGCCCAGAGAGGCTGTGGCTGCCCTCTCCCTGGAAGTGTTCAAACCCAGCTTGGATGAGGCCTTGAGCAACCAAGTCTGGTTGAGAGGTGTTGCTGCCCATGGCAGGGGGTTGGAGCAGATGAGCTCTGAGGTCCCTTCCAACCTGAGCCAGTCTGTGATTCTAAGATTCTGTAATCTCTGCACAGTTTATAAAATCACCAAGTTTCGGTACACAAGCAGCAATGCACTGAAATAAAGTTCTACCTGCTGAACCAGAAAACAGTGCCGAAGTGTAACAGCCCGGAGCAAAGAGAATTGCACACATTACCTTGCTAATACTGTTCACTGTATCTGTTCCTTTCTACAGTAACAGGTTTTTTACATGTACATACATATATTTATATTTTTATACAGCAATGCCAGTCATGACAATGTTGTCTGCAGCCTTTCTTTACACCTGTTTATTTATTTGAGGGGTTTTTTTCCTCCTGAGATACCCTAGGCATGCATGCACATGGTGCAAGCTGACACTGTTTGCTAAGAAGATGGAAACTCTCCCATGCTTCAGACCTAACCCAAATACTTTACATTACTGAGATGGAGTTACTTTGGCATTATTGTGCTGTTTTAGAGGGAATAACTGGCTTTGAAATATGTACTGTAAATTACAGCAAAAAAAAAGGAAGAGTAGCAGGCCTGAAAAAGTCACCACCTGTCCCCTCTTCCAAGGTGTCTTCCAAGCTGCCAAATAAACAGAAACAAGAATACAGTTGATGAGGAAATTCCACCTTCATGCAATCAATGGATTTTCCCCCTTTGATTAACATTTAAGCAAAAGAAAATTCATTGTGTTTTGTTTTTTTTAATTGCAGTCAAATTGTTTTAGGGTAATTAATTATTAACAGTAGTGGTGGACTCATTGAAAATGCCAAAGGTCAAAACTCAGAGGCTCTAGGCAATACCAATGTTGCTCCGGATCTGGGACTGGAGCATCTGTCTTTGTGAAAGCAAATTCAGTGCTTTTCACAGAATCACAGAACATTAGGGATTGGAAGAGTCCTCAAAAGCTCATCTAGTCCAATCCTCCTGCCAGAGCAGGATCACCTAGACCAAGTCACACAGGAACATATCCAGGTGGGTTTTAAACATCTCCAGAGAAGGTCATTTCTGGAAGCAAAGGGTGACAGTTCAGACTGAATCACAGAACTGCCACCACTGGAAGAGACCTCTGGGGATCACCTAGTGCCCCCTACTACAGCTAGACTGCCCAGAGCACTTTAGGTTTTTAGTTTCTCCAGAGCAGGAGACTCCCCAGCCTCTCTAGGCAGCCTGGGCCACCAATAGAGCCACTGCAAATACACTGATGATTTCTGAAAAACATATTTCTTCTCCACAGGATGGATTTTGCTCCACACCCAGAATGGTACTGGGCTCAAAAGACACAGTTCCATCACCAGATATGTCGGTTTTTCAAATATTCTTCACATATAAGGATAAACCTTGAATTATACAGCTTTGGCTTGGCTCTGTAAATCAAATGCAGGCTCGAAATTTTGGGACCAGGATTACTTGTAAAACAAATCAGGAGACAGGACAGGCCTGTTTTTCACAACGAATGAAAAAAGATCCCATTACTAGCACTTTGGGAAGTCTGCTTTTCAGAGACATGTTAAATCTGGAGACATACTTCCACAAATCAGATATGTTCAGATGTTCCTTGACAATCTGCTTGACTTAGACCTGAATGATGCTACTGACTCCTCATCACTACAAGCCAAATTTCAAACAAACCTGCTGTTTTCACAGCTTTCTGGAAGAGCAGCATTGCCTGACTGCAGCTGCTGTTTCTTCCTAATACATCATTGTGTGCCAGTGCAGAGGGTCATCTGATTCTTAAACATCACCCAGATACTGTAGCTTGGAGGATGATAATGATGAAGGTCCTTCTGAATACCTTCAGGTAGTCAAAATCCAAGAAAAAGAGCCCTAACAGAATCACCCAACCCTCTGACATACGCAGATTTGCTAAGGTCTGTGTCTGCCTAGAGGAGTCCACATACTTCATAAAAATCTGCTGCCAGTCTCTGCCACAGTGAAAGGCTGAGCACAGTTGTCACTTCAGCTAGTCAGGATAGGGATTCCCTGCTCTCCTTATGAAGATCCTTTCCACTCTTTTTTATTTTCAATAGGACTATTTTGGTTTTGAAAAAATTAATTTTAAAAAATGCTCCAGAGAAGAAAACTATGATCTAAACAATCCCAGTCACAGCACTCAAACTGGCAAGGAAAAACAAGTTACAGCCTTCTGATAGTGGCTTGGGGTTCACAGGCTGATTCCTGTGTTCACCTTGAACTGGTTCATTCCAAAGCCACAGGGTTTTCTTTATGCTCCTCTGTAAGCCTGGGATATGATGGATTTATTAAAATGAAAAATCAGTAAGATGGCTTTTCCTTTCCCAATCCCTACTCTGCACTGGGATATTTCAAAGCATAACAGCAGCAGTGATGAATGCCTCTGAGATTATTATTTGCACTGTTTTCAATCTATTTTTCTAGGGCTTGCCATCTGATGCCCAACTAGTATGTGGCCTCTCTCTGCTGGGAGAATGAGCACAACATCACAAGGGAAAAGTTCAGTTCAAGAACATATGTCTCAGCAAACAGGATGCATCCTCTGTCTGACAGCTGCTTCCCTCTTCTTTGCTGCTTCACCACCACACCACACACACTCTTTATTTTGAATTAAATTCCATACTTTTGCCCCCATAAGAAGCCAGGACATCTGAGAGTGAACTTCCCATTCAATGCTCTCGTTTAAAATAACCAAACACAGCTTTTTGCTATGGTAATTGTGAGAATGCTGGGAAGTATCTCCTTGCAAACCACTGGGAGAAGCAACGCTGTTCTTGTAACGGACTGCGTGACAAGACTCCAGCAGCAAACAGGTTTTATTGCTTTGGATCTTCCTCCTTGAGAGACTTAATGGGCAAAAATGTTGGTCCATATCAAGCTGTCTTCATTGCTTTATTAAAAGATACGAAAAATGATCAAGCTCCAACTTTGGGACAATTCCCTCTGCAATTCTGTTAAAACAAAACTCCTCACAGATTTCACACCAAAAGAATTAATTTTGAAAGTACAGCTAAAGATTATGAATGAGATCAGGACTCCTCTTTTCTGGACACCCTTATCAGTCCAGAAAGGATTTGATATTTGAAAACACAGGAACATGCCAAGACTTTGCAGATTACTTATAGTGTAGGAGGATTTATGGACCTGAGAGCATGTACTTCTGCATGTAAAAACAACATAGGCAATGAAAATGCTGTCATACAGCAGGTAACTATCCAGTTTGTACAAAGTCAAACACAGTTATAGCTAGTGACAGGCACCGTGCATCAGAAAGCAGAGAGCAGTGTGGAGACCATCAGCTCTAGCACAGCTCCCTGTCCATGGTCTCCAGCTAAGTGTAGCAATTTCTGTGGAATAAGGCAGGCAATGTTCTGTGGGAATCTCAGGAGGTTTCACTCACTGCTAGATTCCATATCAAAGATGAACTAAACTCCCTCAGCAAAGGTTAAGCAATTGGTTTTAATGCAGAAGCATGCAGACAATATCCTTCTACAAACATTTGTGTGGCGTAGCAAGAATTCTCCAGGATTTGGAATGAAGTTTTTACTTTGCTAAGGGCACTAACACATGGTGTTCTAAAATAATGACAGAAACAGTCACAGCCATATTGCTTATCCCAGAAATCCAATGCTGCGAGAGAAGATGCCAAATGCCAGGCATGTTTCTCAGTCGTTGCAATGTCTCACAAAATATCAGATCATCTTGCCAGGAGGACATGCCCTGTCCAGCAAAACATTGAGCCACCCTTTGCTGACACACAACAGGTTTTATAGGGTAAAAGGAGACTAAAGAGTGGGAAGAAAGAGAGAGGAACTAAATCATGCATGTCTCACGCAGCTGATACCTGCTTAAAATCAACAGGAAGATTTAAACTTGAACAAGAGGATGGTGCATTCTTCTGAATTTAAAAAATATCTGTTTAGTGAAGGGAAATTTAAAGAGAGACAAATTTAATGCTGGTGCAAATCCAGGTAGAGGCTGGATGTTGCATCACTAACAGCTCCCATATGTTTCCTAGAGAAAGAATTAAAGACATTTAGACACAGGGAAATGTAATTATTTGTGACTGAAGGAATAGCAGCTACATTATGCACATGCTCTTCCTGTAGAACTAACATCATTTTGCCAGATGAAGTTCTTTTCCTATGCTATTGTACTTTCAGAGGTAGCCATATGTTTTTTCACATTCTGCTTCACATGCTCCTCCTTTTTAGTCATCAGAACTTAATGACATTAAAACGGCCATCTGAGCTGACACCATGATGATCGTTTTTCAGATAGGAATGGAGAGCACTGAAGACCAGTTTCACTCAGGCTTAAAAGTAATGAATAAAAATGGATTCCTGCAGAATTTTGACAGCTATTCTCCAGGGGGAAAATATTTATGCTCTATAATTCCTTTCCTTTTCTTTCTTCCTTCTTTTTTCAATGCCTAGAAACAAGTGTATGAAAACAGGAATTTAGTTGTTCAGAAACTCATTTACTCCTGCTGTGCAGTCATCACAGGAAATCATAACCCTCTATTTCAGTAGTAGCTTAAGACTAGGTAGCAGCATAGATCAAATAAACACTGGAAGATTAAAAAGGTCGGAGATCCATACTGGATGTAGGGCTGGATTTAACGGGGAAAGTATGCAGACTCATATTCCAGATCACCAAATATTGTTGATGGATAATTTTGGCTCAAAATGAGGCAAGTAGTGTGAAGCTTGACATATGTAAAATCAGGTTCAACACGACCAGGGCATTGGTACAGAGATGGCAGTCAGTAGAATAAACGTTTTGGGAGATTCTCATAGTTTAGATGTGGGAAAATAATTCCAGCAAGATCTCTGTCCCTCTGAATGGAAAATTTCAATAGCATCTAAGGGGTCAAAGGCTCCCTTCGAGAGGCTAACCTGAAGCCTGCTGGAAATGATCTGTATCTGAGTATTCATACTCAGAACATGCACCATGGAATCTCCCAAGCCTTCACACACGAGGTTTTGGGTTTCATTAACTCCAAATGTTTACTTAATGGGAAATTAATCTGTGTGGGGTGTAAATACTACATCAAGCCACAAAAATGCTATGAGTCAGGTTAATTCTGTGGGCATCAAAGGCACAAAAAATTTTCCTTTACAGAAAGTTGTATCTTTCTCTTAGTGCTTTTTCTTATTTGGATAATTTGCATGAAAGTAATGTCCCTTTGTTTGTGAGTTTCTGACCCCACTGCCTTATTATCTACTCGGAACAGTCATTCTTTGCATATGATAAAATAATTTTAATGTCATAAAGAGGACTAAAATTTCAAGTTGAGGAGTGAGCAATATGAAAACCTGATCACCTAAGCAACAGAAGTCTTGTTTCATGCCTTTGAGTCTAATTATACCTAACCAGGCAAAAAAGCCCTGTCACTGAGAATGACAAATTCTCTTTCTTACAAAACAAAATCACTTTCTTACGCCTTCAATGAGGGGCAAAGTTGGTGGTTCTGCATTTTTTAAACATGCCAGATACACACTTATTCATTAAGTAGCAGTGTTATCACAAAACGATCCCGTTGTGACAAGGATGAAGGCTTTGGGGGATCCTGCAGTGCTCATTTTAATCCCAAAATCTGTATTCTTTGCCCAATGTGCTCAGAGCTGATCCAAACCCAGAACCAGGGATTCCTTTAGTGCAAGTTTGTGCAAAGCTGGGAGCTCACCAGTCATCCACAAAATGACCTCCCCAAATTAAGAAAACATTTATACAGTCCAAATGCCCATAACTATTAGGATATTAGGAAAACATTCTTCATGGAAAAGGTCATCAGGTCTTGGAAAAGGCTGCCCAGAGAGTGGGTTGAATCTCCATCCCTAGACATGTTTCAAAGCCATGTAGATCTGGACCTTAGGGACAGGGTTTAGCGGTGACCCTGCACAGTTGAGTTCGTGGTTGGATTCAGTGATCTTAAAGGTCTTTTACAACTTAAACTACGATTCTATGATTCTGACAGCGGTACCTACTTTCTACTCTGCATGCTAAGGAAAGGGGGGCTACACCTGGGCCAGGGGCTATTTTGCCCTGTGATTTTTAATACTATAATGAGGGTATAATGAGGAAGGTTCAACTAGGGGCCATGCACAACTTCAGTTACCTTGTTGACAGTCTTTTGATCAACATCTTCCAACCTTATTGCCAGTGTCCTTACTGGTACGACAACCACTGCTTCAGCTGGCTAGGGAAGAATCAGTGTCTTTCAAGTGCCCAGTTTAACCCAGACCACAAACACCTCGAGTCAGCATAGCCCTGCACACTATTTTGGATCACAAGAATCAGCCTTCAGCATCGGGCCCTTTCCCCAGTGCCATCTCCCCACCTGGCAGCTACTAATGCCAGTGCAGGTCGGGCGGAAGGGGAGGCCGCAGGACCGGGTCTCAGACCCCCTTGCCCTTCCCATCCCCCTGCACACTCCGGATACACAAGAACAGAAGCCACTTGGGATGGCGGCGCCGCGCTACCGCCACGACCGACCGAGGAAACCTCCGCGACTCAAGGACAAGCCTCTCGGAGGCTCCGTAGGCCCGGGGCTGAGGTAACACCCCCTCCCCGTGAAGAGGCTGCGAAGGGCCTTTCCCCGCCCCACTCTGCCGCCCCCTCCCGCCCCGCGTTCCCTGGCCATGGGCGAGGCAGAGGGCGGCTCGGCGGGAGCCGTGGAGAAGCCGCCGCTGACCGCGGCCGGGTCCGGGGCTGCCGCCGCAGTCGCAGCCGCAGTCGCAGCCGCCGCAGCTGCCGCAGCCGCTGCCCCGGACCCCGGCGCGCCGGCGGCGGAGGAGGCGGCGGTGGTATGGAGCCCCGAGGTGGAGGTTTGCCTCTTCCACGCCATGCTGGGCCACAAGCCCGTAGGTGAGAGCAGGCCCCGCCCGAGCCGCGGCCTCCAGTAGCGGCGCTGCCCGGGAGGAGAGGCGGGCGCTGGGCATGGAGCAGGGAGGGCCGGGAGGGTTCCAGCGTTGGCCCTAGCGGCCTCACGGCACCGCCGAGGGCCCCAGGGCCACCCCGAGCGCATCAGGGGCTATGGGAGAAGGAGGTGCCGAGCCCACACGGCCTCCTCAGCCGTCCTCTGGAGGCTCAGAGGCTCCTTCAGGCCTTTTCTGTGTTGCTGCCTTACACTTTGCTGTATTATTAGTTTTTCACGAGCCTTCTTAAAAGGCTTGTCTGTGGGGAAAGATTACACCTTCGGAAGAGGGGTAGAACAGCACCTGTAGGATGCAGAGCGGTTGGGTGACAGAGCACGGGAACGGGCTGCCCAGGGGTGTTGTGGGGTCTCCTTGTCTGGAGACGTTTGAAACCGCCTGGAAATGTTCCTGTGTGACTTGGTCTAGATGATCGTGCCCTGGCAGGGGGATTGGACTAGATGATCTTTCAGAGTCCCTTCCAATCCCTAATGTTCTGTGGTTCTGTGATTCCAGCCTAAAGCATTCTGTGATTATGAGTTTTGACTATTGTATTTTTTTTTAATTGTGCAGCCTGTGTCAAACTGCTAGTGGTATTAATTGTGTCTCCCTCAGGTGTGAATCGCCATTTCCACATGATTTGTATCAGAGATAAATTCAGCCAGAATATTGGACGGCAGATTTCCTCCAAAGTGATTTGGGACCATCTGAGCACCATGTATGACATGCAGGCTCTTGTGAGTATTAAGGCTTCATGCAGCCACGTTCTTATTTCATATAGTTCAGGTATTTTGACAGGCCAGAATCACTGGGACTGTCACACCTTTCATGTCACTGAGAATTCCATGTTGTTCCAGTGACATGTAGGATTTTTCCTCTGTGCCTTGGTTTTCTTTTCCTCACAGTGTGTTCTGACATGGTTTATTAAAGTTGCCTCAATGCTAATCCAGCAGATGTTTACATGGGTGCTTGTTCAGTATCAACAAGGAGGTTACAGTGTCTTTATGTAAGATTTTGCTACACCCAGCATAGTTCCAGGAACTATGCTGGGGTTCCAGGAACTATCTGAAATTATCATAAGCCATGGTCAATAATATTGTGAACTGAGTAATTTGTCTTATATTAGGAGTCCTCTGATCCTCTGTTGTCTGAAGTGTCTTGCTGAGAATCGTGTAGCTACTAATTGCATGTAAAGTAGAATTGGAGATTGCATTTCTCACAAACGTCATTCACAGAGATCCTTCTTTTTTTCCTAAGCACGAATCTGAGATTCTTCCATTCCCTAATATAGAGAAGAATTTTGTTCTTCCTGATGAAATGATTCAAGAAGTGAGAGAAGGTAAGATGTGGTAGCAGTCTCTTACTCTTGGTTGCTCTAATCTCATCTCAGAACAGCTCTCCAAAAAAAACCAACAGGACATGCCAGTCCAAGGCCATTGGTGTGTTAAGTGTTTTGGGAAAAATGTTAAACAGGTACAACTTAATCTTATTAATTTTTAAGCAGCTGCCTGAAGGAAACTGTCAGGGGAAGGATTGGTTGTGCTCTTCATACTCTCACTATTATCCTCCATGATTGACTGCTGTACGAGACAGGCTAGTGGGAAAAAGAGACCTTTGGTCAAACTCCACTCAGTATTTCTCATACTCTTCCACGCAGTGTAGATGCGATGCTAATGGAGCACAAACAGTTCTGTGTATGATCTCCTGAATGTACCCAGGAGGTCAATCTATCACAGAATCATTGTTAGAAAGGAACTTTGAAGATCATTAAGTCCAACCTTCAACCCAGCATCTCCATGACAACTAAACTATATCACAGACTGCCACATCTACTTGCCTTTGGAACACCTTCAGAGTTGGGGGATCTACCACCTCCCTGAGCAGCTTCTTCCAATGTTTAGCTGCTCTTTTGCTCCAGATATTTTACTGAATTTCCAATCTGAACTTCCCCTGGTGCAACTTGTGTTCATTTCCTCTTTTCCTGTCAAGAGTTGTTTGTGAGAAAAGGCCAACATCACCCTCCATACAATGTCTTTTCAGGTAGTTGTAATGGGTGGTAAGGTGTCCTCAGCCTTCTTGAGGCCTAACCTATCTCCTTCAGCCTCTCCTCATAAGACCTGTTCTACAGTTTTTTAACCAGCTTTGTTGCCCTTCTCTGTACTTGCTCATTTTGCAAAGTAAAAAGAAAAGTCTTGTTCTTTGCAAGGCGATTAGTAGTTTATTGTGAGGTTTTTGCACTTCATTGATGGCTGTAAGGGTACATCAGACTTTCATTTTTGCTGGAATAGATCAGTTTTTAGAGAGATGGAGCTGATGAAGATAATATTTTCAGCATGCAGTTTTTATATAATAACATTTGTGTTATGAAGTGTTCAACAGCAGTGATCATATAACACATTCAGCTCGCAAGTCAGGTAATGTTTAAAAATGTACATTGATTTACTGAACAGCTGCAGTTTCACTAGCTGGGGAAACTTACTTTTTGGCCATGGACTTACGCCTTGTGCTGGTATGACTATCTCATTTTCAGGCTTATTACTATGTTTAATGTAGTACCTACCTCTTATTTTTAAAAGGAGTAGTGTGTTTTTACTGTCTGGGTAGGTGTTTCATGAGAGTTTTTTCTGTAGCTGTGTTAAAATTGATCTAAAATAAAAGCGTGTGGAATGTTTGCAGGTATTTATGTAGATACATGCTGTTTTTCTTACACTGTGAAATCATCTTTGTGGTTTTACCTGATTCTTCCAGATCTCTCTCGCTCATCTGTGTTGTCTAACAGACATACAGGCCAGTTGGACAGAAATCTTAGGTTGATCAGGGAGAGCTGCATTTCCAAGGTTTAGCTATCTATCTGTTACTTAGTACTGTTCCAGAAGAAACACACAGAATTCTTCACAACTGTCTAACCTTTACCTAACAATCCCGTCTGCAGGAAAGGTAATGATGGAAGAAGAAGTGAAGGAGGAAATAAAAGAAGAGGTAGAAACACATACGGGTCCAGAGGAAGGTAAATTCGTAACTCTCTACTGTGTGATACGAGAATAAAAAGCAGCTGTAACTCTGAGAAATTAATGTTAAAATGTAAATCCCTAATCTACTGTACCTTGTGATTTGTATTTGGACTTGGCACATGCTCAGGCCATGAACTAGAACGGTGTAAGAGTGCACAGAATAGGTAGTCACCAATATCTGATCCTTGGAAAGATTTCACTTGCGCTCCTCGTTCAAATGTACAAAGTTGTATTTAAGTAAGAATCTCTGACAGAAGTTTGATCTGATTTTAGTGAACATAAATACTCCACGCTGGGATCTTTGTAGTCATGGGGAAAAATAGGGCTTACAAATCAGAATAGTGTAATTCAGTGGGGAGGCAGACAGAGTGATTTTTAAATATATTTTATTTGTATTTATCTTGCTCCTGTTAATTAGAAGGGTTCGTTGCCTAACGCTTTGCTGTAGAACAGTCAAATGTGAGCGGTTAGAGGTTCTGCTATTTACTTTGACAGAGCAAAGCAACTGTTAGCTCATTAATGTCAGAGTGTTATATCACAGAATAAGTGCTGGTTTAAGATGGAGTGTAATAAAAGATCAACAAATGTATTAAAATCATATTTCCCATTTGGGGTGTTCAGTTATAAAATCTCTTAATACCCACTGTAATGACCGTCGCTGATTCCAGGTTTCATAGGTTGGTTCTGTAAGTGTTCCTATTAACTAATTTAATGTTAAGTGCTGTTTAATTCCACTTAATGAATTTCACTTCTAGCCTGTCAAATTACGTTGCTTGTCTGCAAAGCAAATAATAAAAGCAAGATGTGCCTTGGATTTTTTTTTCCTTTAAAAGTTAAAGTAATATTTAAATGATCATTAAATATGCGGAGAATTGATTGGTTTGAAAAGGTTTTCTTTGTAATATAAACACGTTTGATGTCACTTTTTGTTTGCCCGTGTGTATGACTCTGATCTGGAATCAATACTTTGATCCTATTTCAGTTTTTGCACCCTCTGGAAGTTTAGGAAAAACAACTGAAAAGCCAAGCAGCAAAGAGAAAGAGAAAACGTCATCAGATCCTGGGTCCAAAGAAGGATCTGATAAGAGGAAGCGCAACAGAGTCACTGAAAAGGTCTTAAACGCAAACAGTAACCCTTCGAGTCCGAGTGCTGCCAAACGCCGCAGAACATAAAGCTGTGAAAGAGAAAAGTGATAGAACTGTGGAACGAAAGGAGGGAGCAGTAAAAGAGAGTAGTGGCATAGTTGCTACAAAAACTTGTTGGGAAGGAAAAGGTATCTGAGCCAGGTGTTTGAAGAATCTGCACATTGGCAAGACATTGTCTCTCCTGATGGGTTCTGTAGTCAGCAGTGAGGAGTTGGGCTTTTGCCAGGTGCCAGGGGATGAAGCTGGTGGTGCTGAATTTAGGAGCATGTAGCAATTCCAGTGGTTGGATTTCAAATCAGTACCACACTCTGTGTCAGCACAGTTCATGAAACAAGCACTCAGTGGCACTCGGAGCCTCAGCTCATTAAAATCTTAGGTTAATTCTGTACATTTTGAGTCGTTTTTTCTGTCTTTGTTGCTGTCTTGAATGTTACAGCCCCTCTGTGGGTGCTGGCTGGCCATTTTACTTGCTGCAAACACGACATTTGTTTCAAATGTCTCAACTCGTTGGTTCAGCAAAACTCAACATTCTTTTAGATACAGAGAACTGAGTTGAAATATCCTCTCCTTGCTGGAGGAGCCTTTACTTTGTTCACTCTTACATGTTTTTCAGTCTTTAGAAGTTCATATACCATAACGTGTATGTACCATACAGGGGTGATGCCCCCAGTCGGAACAATTAGAAAATGCCCTGAGTAAACATGCAGGTTTGTGAGGGATCAGCTGAGCTGGGCATGTACCTGGAGATGTTGCTTCATCCTATTGCAGTGTAAGTCGTCTGTAGCAGTGAGGTTTGTACATCATTATTTATTTTTTTAAAGCCTTTTTGATAGAAGTTAATGGAACTGCTGTTCCACAACCTTAAGTTTGTTCTACAGCTTAAGAACCTTACTGACACTGTAATGTTTTTCTATGCTAGAATGTTAAGATTTGATAGAGTTACTATTTTTGTGTTGCGAAAAGCCAGATCACAATCAACAAAGACATGTTAAATGGTGAGTGAAGTAGGCGGGAATGTTACTGATTCTGTTTCACCCGATTAACTGTTGGTTTATAAAAAGAACAACAACTTCTTGTTCTGTCAGTGCTACCCACAAGGTGAGGAACTAGGAGTCTACTAGTTCTTGCTTTTATTTTAGGTACGTAGCCACATTCTTGTCTGCCTTATTTGTTTCACTTGTTTTATACCAAGAATAAATTTGACTTGTCTTTATTTTACTAAATGGTATTTGTTGTGTAACTTGATTAAAATTTGGCCAAACATCTTTATGAAAGTTACTTAGGTATCCTGTGCCCTTAGGGAAGTTGGTCCTCTCTGTGTTTTGTGGGGATTTACGCACTTTGCCTGAATCTTAGAAACTGCTGCCCTGTTCTTCTGGTAAGATACTTGATAGTCCCATCCTGCAGAATACAATCAACAGGATGACTAGAAGTTGAAGTTTTTTAATCTTATAAGCCCTTTAATTGTTTTTTGTAAATAGGAACATTTATTTGGTACATCCATGTCCCTAGAAGTTGTATGTCACAGCTCTGTCCTTCAAGCAAGTGCTCAAAGATTAATGCCTCAGGTAATCATAGAATCATTGTGGCTGGAAAGGATCTCCAGGATCATCAAGTCCAGCCCTCATCCCGGCATCTCCCTAACCCCTAGACCATGGCCTCAAGTGTTCTAGTGTTTTTTAAATAGAATCACAGACCATTAGGAATCGGAAGGGACCTCCCTGGCCAACCTGTTCCAATGATCAAAGCAACAGCAAAACTTGAAAATGCTGTAACTTTGGGGTGATTTGTAACTTTAAAACCTCACAGCCTTGTGGGTAAATCCTCTGATCTTCTGTTCTACTCTACCAATGAGATGTTTTTCAGTGTTTAAAGTAGAAACGCGTCAATGTGTACTGGTGCAATCTTAGTAATTTCCTTGAAGAGAATCCGTAGTGAACCCGGCCACGGATTTGTTAGGAATATTTTTGCTAAATTGGGTGTTTGGGAAATGTTGCAAACAACCCCAGTGCTGCGGCAATCTTCACGCTTCCCCGGGCTTTTTGGGGAGGCTGTTCTTTTATTTTGCTGTGAGATGAACGTTCCTTGCCGCTGGAAGGAGAATGGGGATGACAGCACCGAATTCAGTTTGCTAAACGTTTTTTTTCCCCTCGGTCGGACCCGCCGCCGCAGGAAAACGCCGGTGAAATGGTAGGGGGTGGGCGCAGGGAGCGCGCGGCGAGTCTCTTGGCAGCCAATAAGAAAGCGGCGAGCGATGCGATGGCCAATGGGGTGCGGCGCTGCAGGAAGGGGGCGGGGCGTTCCCGCGCTTCCTGCCGTCCCTCCGTTCCCCCCTCCCCACGTGCTCGGCTTTGTGCGGGGCGGGCGCAGGAGGCCCCGCCGCCCCTTTCGCTTTCCCTTTGCCGCCCATGGCCGCCTGGTTCAGCTTCAGGGCGGCGGAGGACGCGCCGCAGGACGAAATGGGCGGCTGGAGGTACGACTCCACCTGGGAGGAGGAGGATGACGACGACGAGGAAGAGGAGGATGGCGGCGGAGAGCGGGAGGGAGCGGAGGCGGCAGGCGAGGAGGAGCCGGAGGAGCGGCCGGTTCGGGTGCAGGTGGGTGCGGGGGGTCCCGGGATGCGGGGGATTCACTGCATGCTGAGAGGCACCCTGCGACTTCTCCAGCCTCAAGTGCCGTTACGCTCCCGTGAGCTGGGCGGTCATATTTGTATTCTCATTCCGTGTGACCTGGATGATTTATCCCATAAATCCGGGTGCTGTCCCGTGGGTGATTCCTGCCTCTCCAGCTGATCTCAGTGGTCGCTGGATTTGATGCTGTGGCGTTGGTGTTCGGCAGCAGCTCCTGGCTTTTCAGTCGTTTGTGGTGGCCTCTTGCGCCGTCGGTAAAATCTGTTGCATAACACCGAGCTGTCGATAATGAGCCGTCAGGTTTTACTTCTTCTATAGAGACTTTTTTTTTTCGCAGCTTAGGATGCTTACGTTTGTGGGGGCATCCAGTGATGGGACGAGGCGGATGGGTTCAAGCTAGCAAAGGGAAGGTTTAAATTAGATTTTACGAAGAAATTCCTCCCTGTGACGGTGCTGAGGCACTGGAACAGGTTGCCTAGGAAGGCTGTGGCCACTCTATCCCTGGAAGTGTTCACAGTATCACAGTATTATCAAGGTTGGAAGAGACCTCATAGATCATCAAGTCCAACCTGTCACCACAGAGCTCAAGGCTAGACCATGGCACCAAGTGCCACGTCCAATCGTGCCTTGAACAGTTCAAGGCCAGGTTGTATGGTGCTGTGGGAGGTCTGGTCTGGTGAGAGGTGTCGCTGCTCATGGCAGGTGGTTGGGACCCAGTGAGCTTTAAGATCCCTTCCAACCCAAACCATTCTGTGATCAGAGCCATGCTGAAAACAAAGACATATCCAGTGGTGATGTTGAAGCTGCAGGTATGTGTGTAGCTGTGATGAGTGAGGTGGTGCTGCAAAAAGTGAGAACCTGTGTCTTAAAATAATGTTGATTTAAAATAAAAGGAACTTGTTAGTTGTATCTGAAGTTCCTGTCTGTCTTGTTTTAAAACTCGTGCTTTAAAATATGAGTGCGTTAATGGTTGGATTAATAGTTGGACTAGGTGACCTTGGAGGATTTTTTCCAACCTGGGTGATTCTGTAATTTCTTCTGCAGCAGTGCTTTGGCAAATAAAAAACTGGTTTTTCAGGACTTCCTGGATCAGTCCTAGCAAACCAGGGTTCTTTAACTCCTCCCCTTTTGGGGAAAGGGAAACTAGTCCTTCACTTTGAGTTTCGTTTCAGAAGCTCATCCGTCATCCTCTCAGAATATACACAGGCAGATAAATGTGCTTTTAAAGGAGCTTAACATTAAACTTTAATCTTTTTATAAGCACTAAGGCATTAAAACAATCTCCCTTTTAAAAAGTATAAAAAATGAAGTAAATTCTCTGCATCAGAGTATTCCAAAGACTCCCGACATCCTACCTAGTGGAAGAGCCAGGACCTTCCTTTGAAGTGTTTTGCATTGTTTGAGGGCACACTGACCATTTTCTTTTGCATATAGCTGCTCTTCTGGTTTTGTTTGTAGGCTTTGTTGCCTGCAGAGCATTCAGGTTATTCTGTTTGATTGTGTTTATTCTTCAGCTTTATTTTGTTTTCTTAGAGCGATTCCTGGATCATGACAACAAAAAGTCCAGTGAATGGACTTTTAGAACTTTACCTTGCAAAGGAAGATGTCATCCCAGAGGCTTGCAGTCCATGGGATACTGCACTACATCATTAAAGAGGAATTCTTCCTTCAGTGAAAGTAGTTATCTGAAAAATAACTTCTAAGGGCAGTGACAGTGAATACAGATAGAAACAGCAAATATTCTGTCACCCACTTACTGCTTTAGAACAAGCAGGAATCGGCTTCCAGAACTACTTCTTCAGTTCCTACTTTCTACTGGTTCCTTATATTACGCTAACTCTCCCTCTTCTCCCCGCAGCCTAGATGTCATGGTTTATGGCAGAAGCTGCTAATGTTTGTATTCAATACCGAGGTTAGACTTTTTTATTATTATTATTTTCACTGCACACATCTCAAAGTTTTATATTTCCCTCTGTGTTCTGCTTCCACCGCTGCGGACTTTCCATATTCGCAGTTTGGATTTTCCTGCAGACGTGTCTTTTTCAGCTCTTCTGCTTTTTAGTGCTTCTGAGAGCCATCTGGGGGGTTGTGCTCATTCAGCGATGGTTATCTCTCAGTGCATGGGGTTCACCTTCTGCTGCGCAGAGCCATGATTTGATAACAGACTCCGGGGTTCTGCCTTCTCCTTACTCTCCACCAACAAAAGGTTTCGGTCACTTTCTAGGACTCTTGTTATTCCCATGTCTTGTTCACAATTCACACATTCTTTCATCCCTTTCAGTTGCACCTGGTTTAGAGTTTTCAGCCAAATACTGCGCAGGTTATCCTCTCCTGGCCCTGTTCTCCGCTGTCCTGATGCGCTTTGCACAGCGATGCACATCCTGGCTGATGCATTCCTTGCAGGTTTGGAGGGACAAACCCATTTGGCTTGCCTGTCAGTGTGGTGAGAGATAAGGAAGTTGATTTATGAGTGCAAGTTTTAGCCTGGCACTTCAGTTTGTCTTTACAACTTGGAAAGAAAAGGAAGGTTACCCTTTGGTGTGACTTAAACAGAAGTTTATAGAGAGCCAGGAACAACCTGCTTGGACCCTCAGGGTCTGAGCTGGCGGGTTATCGCCTCATTGTGGCTCTGCGCAACTTGGTCTGATGAGAGTTGTAACCCTGCCCATGCAGGGGGCTTGGAGCTAGATAGTCTCTGAAGTGTGTTCCAACCCAAACCATTCTATGGTTCTACAGAAGGAGGGCTGAGATTGGGTCAGTTTGCTTCTCCAGCTTGCTTTCTCTAATGCTGTGCTCCAGAATGTCTCTCTCCTGGGCTCTAGCTTCTTTGTAGACAAGCCTTTCGGCATCTTGCATCTGTCTCTGTGTCTGCATTTATCAGCAAACTGGTTCTTTTTCAAAGCTGGAGCCAATCTACTGTTAACGCAGCCGGGTGGGTCCAGCTAAAGGATGTTATTTTAGATCCTGAAGTGTAAAGAATATCTGGAAATCGATCGTTCTGTAACTGGGAGCAAAATTTCCATTGATTACACGTGTACCAGAAACTCATCCTTGGGAGCACAGAAGTTACAGTTGAAAGTATCAGTGGGTTCCCAAGTGCAAAATCCCAGGCTCTGCTTCATCCTCAACATCCTGAACAAAAGAGTAGCATCGATCTGTTCTGGCTGAATCTCTTAGTCTGGTGTTTGCAGCCGCTTACACAGCGGTTGTTTGGAAAAAAGTAGCCAAGCTGGTTGTAGTTTGTGTTTCTGCAACCTGGGTAGGGTTTGGGGGTGGATTTCTAATTCCATAGGGTCCATGTGACTGTGGGATATTTTGCCACATGCTTTGATCTGTGTTGTGATGTATGAGATGTAAATGTGTTGCAGCATAGTCAGGCGGTATTTTGGGTCATCACAAGTTATTACTTCTTTGAAAACCGCTTTGTGCTGTATTTAATTCCTGTCACCAAAGTGTGGCACAGTGTGTTAATGTGTTTTTAAAATGCAATTTTAGAAATTCTGCATTGATGGCCTCCCTCTCTGGATAACGGTTTGAGCTCCCAAATACTCTGTAGGCTTCAGAAACGTGAAGTATTAACAATCAACAGGGCAGCTGACTGGATGGTTTAATTACAACAGGGTGTTAGAAAATCTGATCAAGTTTCTACCTTAATAACTAATTAACCAGTGATGAGGGTTTGGTTGCAAGTGGGAGTGTTGGGTTTTTTCTTTTTCTCTGTTCAAAGGAGGTTGAACAAAGTAGCTTGGGAGAACATTTGCTGCTGCTTTCTACTACATTTCTTCAATCGCTTATTTTGCAGGAGCCTGCACATCTCACCCCCTTTTCACAGAGCCCCTGCCCTTGCTAGGACCTCTGCACTGGGTTTTGTGTTGGTGGATCCGTCTGACCATGGACATTCTTGATTGTTTTGGTGGTTCTGCCTTGACAGAACACTTGTAAGAGCTTTAGTGAGTTGGGATGAGATGCTTCAGCACTCAGCAAGATGAAACTTGTCTGTGGTGCTTGTGGAGTGTAGCAGAGCCTCTTACTGTTAAAGTAACTTGCTGTAAGATCAATACATGTCGTTCAGGTCTGTGCTTTGAATTGAGTCATACCTGAAACTTTTCTCTCCACAAAGTTCACAGGAGGAACCTCACTGATATCTTTGTGGTTTCTGTCAAAATGTGATAAACCCAGCACATTAGTCCTTGTCAGGTGGACCTGGCACCACAGGGGTTTTTTTCCCCCCATAGCAGTTTGAATTAGGGATAAAATCAAGTTAATTCAATTGTAACTAAGTAAATCTGTCACTTGACAGCTAAATGGGGATCATGTGAGTCACTGCTGTGGGGATTCTCGTTTCGGTGTTTGATTTCCAAACTGTTCAACTAAAAGGCCTTTTTATTTCTAGGAGCAAAGAGCAAATTCGTCACCACTGTCTCAGAGGGGTTTTCAGGTAGGCTTGACACAGAGTTTGGTTTCCTTGAGAGATGAGCAATAATGAAGATGATGATTGGAACAGAAGTCCAGTAAAATAAATACCTGATGTGACCATGCAGCATTGTCCACTGTCTCGATCAGCATGATGCTAAGTCAGCAAGACTGCTCTCGAGCATAAAGCAAAGAGGACAGAGGATCTTGGGTTTCAGGGATATTTCTGCATCTTGAATTGTACAGGTTTTAGGTGTGATCTTTCTCTTGACTAGGCTTTACAGTGACTCAGGCAACCAGACAGGCAGAACTTAGTTTGCCTGGTTTTAAAAACTTTAAATTAATGAAGAAATTTACATTTTACTGTTTGGGTTTTCCAGCTAGTTCTGAGCATTTTTGTAGGAAAACGCAGCTGGGATAAAAGACACTCAAAACGTGAAAACCTTGAATAGTAAGACTGGAAAGAAGATGTTTTGGTTAAGGGAGGTGGTGTGAACTTCTCTTAGTCCAAAGTTGTCTTCAGGAATGCAGAGAAACATCTGCAGTAACAGACTGCCTGGATTTTGGGGTGCTAGGAGTGTGGAGTGGAGGGTTCAGGAGAAGGATGGTCGGGAACATGAGTGAGATACTGAGAGTTGGGTCAGTGGATTATTTATTTTGCAGACAACAACTTTATTGTGGGTTTCTGATCTGTGTGTTTTCTCCAGTTCTCAGGCAGGCGGAACTGGAATGCAGCGAAGGACTTGCAGAGATACAGACATCATTACCCGGTACGAACTGGAAGATGGTGGGACATACTCTGAGGCTCTTCCTCATCGCAAGCTAGGGACACGTTCTGGATTTTGAGACTCTTTTGTCTTTACACTGTCAGGCTCAGAAGCTGTAAAGGTTCATTTATCAAGGGAAAGGGGTGATGAGCATGTGGATGCGTCAGAAACAAGCACTTCCCAAAACACATTTCAAAGATTCAGGGAGGAGCGTTGAAGTGAGTTCTGCCTTTTAAAAGGTTGCTGCTTGCTGATGTCTTGTTTTTGTCTCTAGGGTTTGGTAGAATCAGAAAATGAGGAGGAGGAAGAGATGTGGAACTTGAGCTTTTATAAAAATGAGATTTGTTTTTTGCCCCACGGTGAGTACTTTGGTGACTGATGCAACTCCGCTGCAGTGGGTTGTGTTGATGAAGGAGTAATGTGGGACAATTATTGAAAAACAAAAATCCACCACCAAAATCCCCAACTACCCAAATCAAACAAATCTACCATGAATTTCCATTTTAAAATGTCAGTTTTCCTGCTGAATGTTCCTGAATGTTCTGTTTGATGCAGAAAATGGTTTTTTTAATGGCTGACCAGGGCGGTTGTTCAGTTAGGTTAATGCCTGTGTGCAAACACCTGGCTGTGGGTAATCATAGAATCATGTAGGCTGGAAAAGACCTTTAAGATCAATGACCCTGGGTGAGTAGCTAACCTTAATTTTCATTTGGTACTGTTTTATCTTGCCTGAATTTTTCCTCTCTTTTCAGGTTTACACATTGAAACTCTGCTTGAATCTTGGTGGGACAACTATGAGATTCTGGAAGAAAACCATTCTTACATACAGTGGTAAAGGGTCTGCATGAATGTAGTGCTGCGCCTCAGTTGTGCCTCTTGTCATAGTCAGTCTGTGTTCCTGAATTCAGCTTCCCAAAAGGGTCAGAATTACTCTTGAGTGAAGCCTGTGTCCCCTTTATTTGAATGGAGTTATGTTCTGGAAACAGCACAGTGCAAATCCTGGAGAGGGGGATTTTCAGCGCAGCTGTAGCTGTAAATGTCAGGAATGCCTGGTGTTACAGCACACTGCAGGACAAAGTGTTAGTGCAGTGAGAGGTCCAGACAAGACAAGTGTTAGTGCATTGGAGAGATCCAGAACAATGCCATTATCATTGTGTAGGCCCTGCTTTTGTGGGACGGATTGATTTATTGTGCAGTAGATGACTTCTGTGTCCATAAGGGGGTGAGATCTCCAAGAGGTGCCTGTGATGTCACCATTTCTGGAATCTAAACTAAAAAGTTTTAACAAAATGGGTTGAGCATCATCTTTGCTTATATGGGTGAACATTTATTTCCCTTCAGGTTATTCCCTTTACGTGAACATGGGATGAACTGGCGTGCCAAGCCGCTCACCTGGCAAGAAATCCAGGTATGGAGGGGGAGCTCGAGCACTGTTCAGCATTTGTCTGTCTCGTGTCTGCTGGCAGCTACACCAGCAAATGAAAAGCTTAGTGATGTAATTCAGGAGCTGCTTACACTGGTAGTGAGGGAGTTGCACCTTGTACTCACTGATATGTCTCCTCTTTAGGCATTTAAGAAATCCAAGGAGGTCATGCAGAGGTTCATACGTGCTTATCAGCTCATGCTGAGATTTTATGGCATCACTCTGATCAATGAGGAAACTGGAGAACTTAAGAGAGCAGAGAACTGGGCTGAACGATTTCAGAACTTGAACCGGTGAGTCTCTGCTTTGGTACTGCTGGTCATTTTCTACAGCCAGCTGCTGCTTTTCATCTCAAAGTCAATGAGGAATGGAGGCTTTTGTTGATAGAAGATGTTAGTTTGTAGGTGAAAAGTTGATAAAGAAATGATTTGGATCCATGGTTGAAAAGTGCTCTGCCAGCTGGTGGTGAAGTTTTCATGTCATTGCAGGTCTTGTCACAGAAATCCTCATGACTACAATATCCCAGCACCCCAAGTGAAACTAACTGGGCTTACTCATAAATGAAGAAACAAAAACCATCAGGCTTGTAACAAATAAAATCAATACAAAGTTTAAAAAGCTGCATCTAGCATAAGTGCAAAGTCACAGCTTTGTAGCAGCATCTTTAAAAGCCTGTGTTCTTATACTTTCCAGTCAGCCTAACCTTGCAGGATAGAGCATTGTGCTGCATACAGTGACTGTTTTGTATTGGTGGGTGATGCCAGAACCTTCCCAAGTAGTTGAGGCAATTAATCCAGCTAGGAAGGCACTGCAGAAGGCAGACAGCAGCAGTAGTTTCTTTAAGCGTGATCCCCCCTGTCCTTCCATCTGCACTGTCAGACAGTGTTTAACAGATCACAGTCAGTAACACACACAGCGTTCTGCAGATACCCTGGAGGTTGGTCATGACTTGCAAGACTTTCACTTAATACCTTCACTTATCTGCTTCGTTCAGGTTCAGCCACAACAACTTGCGGATTACTCGCATCCTGAAGTGCCTGGGGGAGATGGGATATGAACACTACCAAGTGCATCTGGTGAAGTTTTTCCTAACAGAAACTCTCGTTAAGGAGACGTTACCAAACGTCAAGAGAAGTGCCTTGGATTATTTCCTGTTCACCGTCAGAAACAAAAGGAAGAGGAGAGAGCTAGTCCACTATGCTTGGCAGCACTTCAAACCTCGAAATGGCTTTGTGTGGGGGCCGCACGACAAACTGTTGAAGTTCAGGCCCTGCTCTGCCAAGTCGCAGTTGCGCAAAAAGGCTGAAGAGAAACAGGAAACTCCTGGTAAAAAATCTGATGATTCTGAAGGGTGTGAATCAAAGGATGTGAAACAGCCCCTAGAGGAGGAGCAGAAAGCTGGGGATGAGGCAAACTTGCAGCCTGAAGTCAATGATGGAAGTGAAGATGTGAAAGAGAAGACAAGTGAAGGTGTTTTGAAGGAAGAAGACAGTAAAGAGGAGGAGGCCTCGTTTAGCCAGCAGGAGGAGAAGGATGTAAAGAGTGAGGCTGAAGATGTGCAGGATACAGCAGAGAATGACTGCACAAAGGAGAGCAAGAAGAGAAAACTGGATGCAAATATGGCAGATGCTAAGAAGAGTGGAGCGTTGAAAAACCCCACTGATATTGAAAACATTTCCCGTAATCTGGGAGAATGTGCAATCGATGCAGAAATCCCCTCCTCAGCCCCACCCTCACAAGCAGAAGAGGATCAGGAAACGCTGACAGAAGATGATACAAGCACCAGAGACTCAACAGCTCCAGAGGCTGCTGATGCAGCTGTGAAACGGAGGAAAGTTGATAAAAGAACAAAAAGCAGAACATTCAACTTGGCCATAAATCTGTACGTGGTGCCCTCTGCCTCTAGTGCCAAGTCAAATCCATCTGTTGCAAACACTGAGGATGAGAAGGAAAAGGTCAATGAGAAAGATGCAGCTGTGGAAGTGACAAGTGAGAAGGGTGGTGATGATGCAGATGGTGGGGCTGTCAGCTCCCCAGATGGTTCCAGGCTCCCCAAGGCTGCCCAGACTTCTGGTTGCTTGGAGTCAAATGGAGATGCAGTCACAGCAAGGGGTGACCAGCACCACTGCAACAGCACACTGCTAGGAGACAAAAGTGAGGGTGACAGGATAGACCAGCATAAAGAGGCAGCAAATGCAAGTGAAAAAGAACAGGTAGAATGCACAGGTGAGAAACAAGTTCCAGAGAGTCTAGAGCAGAGCATGGCTTCCACGTGTCCTGGAGAAGACAGTGCTGAGGTGTCCACACAAAAACCTGAAAGCTCTGAGCAGTCAGCAGAGCCTGATGACAAGCAGGTAGGAGCAGAGTGAGACCAGCATAACAGGCACTCAAGCAAGTGTTGATGACACTACCCTGACTGCCAGGACCCACCTTTCATGAGTTGGATAGCAGAAGTCCAGGGAAGAGTAAGATTCCTTTGGGCTCATCTAAGTTGGCCCCTGTCTGATTTTCACTTTTCCCCACTTTTTTAGTCACCTGCAGTAACTTCACCAAGATCCAGCCCTTGGGTTACCCCGAAAACTGATTTAGTCATCTCCATGCACAGGCCACGTCCTGTTCCTGTTTCTTGTCAGGACTGTCTTAGAGCTGTGGGGAGTTTTGCACTTTGCTTTGATCCTGGCATGTCCCTCCCTGGAGAGATGAGGAAAAATGATGTGATACCTTGTTTGAAGTAGCCAAGTATTCATTACATACCTGATTTCCAGTGTAAGACAGGATGGCCTAATTAGCCAGGTCTTTGTGTTACCCTCTGATGGAAGGTAATACAGAGATGAATAGAAGTAATAACTTCAATTTGTCATTTTGAAAGGCGGTACCTTCCTGGAATACTTATTCCTGGCAAAAGTGCTGTTTGCCTAGAAGATACTGATCTCTAGGGTGCAAAGTGCTGAAGATTTTGTTCCCTTTATCCCCCACAGAAGGTGCTTTGCAGTGCTCGTTTGGGATGTTATGGTTTTGAATTGTCTGCTGGTTTCTAAGAGAAAAATCTTCATATTTTGCATAAAGCTGTCTGGAACTGCTCTACTCCCAGGTTTTTCCATGCTTTCAGACCCTGGATAGTCTTCCACAGGTATTTGTCCACCAGTGCTTTGAGGTATGTACTTCCTCAGCTGCCAAAATAGCACAAGTGTTTGTCAGTATGGGCTTCTGAGCCTTTGCTGCTATTTTGCAGTGGCCTGTGGGGCTTTTCTCTGCAGGCTCATTGCAAGAAGGGAGATGTGTCAGATCCAGCCCCCCTCCTAGTCAGGGCAGAATTGTTTTGCTGCTAACACGTGGCGTGTCAGACAGGGTACGTCTGAGAGCAGCCTGTCTGGAAACCACTGGCCTTTGTGGGACAGTTAATTGAGGCTTTAATTGGAGGGGGGGCGCTTGTCAGCTTCATTTACTCAGAGCCCTCAAGAACTTACTTTCAGACCTTGCCAGCTCTTCGCTTGCCTTAACATTGCTGACCTCCCCGTTAGCCATCCTGCCTCACGCGCCACATTCAGCCCAGCCTGACGAAGTCTGAACAGTTCAGCACTTTGGCTCCTGGACACTTACAACAGAGGGATCCATTTCGTGAAGCAGATGAAACTGCTTCCAACAGCCAAAAGGTCTGGACTTGCTGTTTGCTGAGATTGTTTGGTTTAGTTCTGGGTTTTCAAGTGCTGGTTGGATTGTGTAGGACATGGCTAGAGGCTTGGCTGCCTTGCTGGAGAGCAGAGCCTGTGCACTGTCCGTGTTTTCTGTCTCTGCTACAGCTCTTAAGCAGCTTCATCCTTCAAGGAATTTGGTTGGTGACTTACCCTCCCAGGCTGTAGGTCCTGATTCAGCATGCCACATACATGTGTGTGGGAATAAGAGTCTGCAAGCTTAACATCTAATGTTCTTGGTCACACACGTGCTGGAAATAAAAAGGCTTTAATGTTTTTAAAATACTTCTTTTTTTCTTATGAAGAAATGGGAGTTAAATAGCCAATAAGGACCCACTTAACTACAGACATAAATACTTGAAGAGGTTGAGTGAAAATTCTTTCATAAATGATTGATACATTGTTGAATCATGGCTTTTGTACAGATTTATAGTATTTTTTTTTTCTTAATGAAGTTTTCATTGTGACTGTGTGCTCAGTTGGGGCATAGATCATAAACCTTGTTCTGGTGATGTGTGGTTTGGTTTTGTGTTCGATGGGATTTCACTGTGAGCCCTGATCTGGAGTGCTCAAACCATTCGCTGTTGTGACCAGGTTTCCTTTCGGCTGTAGGTGTTTGCAGTGAGTTCACAGGATCTTTTCCGGCACTCAGAGCTGTATCTCAGTCTGTTAACAACAGTGTCACCTATTAAAGCATGATTTTAACCCACATCAGTTTCCATTCATGTGGTCTTTTCCTCATTGAGGGCAGGATGTGACCATTATTCTGCCCTCTACCACCCCCACGCCCTTTAGCCATCTGCTGTTACTGGGCACCTCTGCTGAGTGGGTGCATGGGGCTGACTGGGTTCCCAAGCAGAGGTCTGGTGGCTCACCTGGAGATAAACCTTTTTGGTCCATGTGTAGAGGATGCTCTGTCTTCCTCCAACTAAGGGAAAACGTGACCGGTGGGAGAAAAACACTGTCCCAACTTGCTGCTGCTTTAATGAAATACTTTGAGATGTTTCGCTCTTCCCTGTGTTCGCTCTGTGCTGCCCAAGTGAGTGCTGTGATGCTCCTCAGAGCAAACAAGGACTTTGCTTTTCTGAGCTCAGGAACTTCTCAAGGCAGGAGGGACTTCAGTGGGTCCTATCCCTCAGGACACAAGCACTGGGGTACCTGTGGTAATGACTTGGGTAAGTGACTGCGTCCCTTCAGCTGTGCTCCCTCTGCCTGGGAACTGGAAGGAGAGGAGGGACCAGTCCTCTTGTGCTGTGGGTGGGCTTGGAGGTGAATGGTCCCAGGGCTCGTCCCTTGGTGGTGGTAAGCCGGCCTCAGTGTGAAGGAGGAGGAGGTACGAAGCAGTTTCTCTCCCTGTGAAGCTCTGTGCTGTCTCATAAATAATTCCATTTACTTAGAAACTATCTGAAGGTGCTCAGACATGCTCCTTTACGTCCCCAGCTGCCTCTTCCACCAAATCTTACAGGAACCTAGCAGAACTTTGAGCCCTGTATCTCTCTGTCAAGGTTAGTGGAATGTTGGCTGCTGGAGAGCTGGATAGTCCCACACTGTGCCCATACAGACTTCCTGATGTAAGGGTACCAAACTGGGACCTGGCATTTCATATTTTAAGGTTTGCTTTTCTCCTGCTCTTCTCTCAATAACCAAATGAGCTGCTTCATTTCAGTCCTGATGAATCTTGCCACTGTGCCTCTCCACTTCCAAGCCTTCTGTTGGATTGTCTATAGCCATGACGCTATGCTCAGGAGATGTGTCTTTGTGACTATAAGGCCATTTGGGATTGTCCAGCTGGGGATGATCATCCTGCTCCTTGCAAATATCCAGAGTCAGTTCTTCCTTATTTTACTTTTTTTCCTTTGCAGCTCTGAGAATATTTTTCCTTTTTTCTTCCTCCCTTGTATCTGAGATGATCTGTTCTCTGGTCAGGATTCATCCCTTTCTCAGGGGGCACTGTTCAGACATCCCAGAATAGAGACCATCACTCCAGATGCCAGGGCACCTCCAGAGCTAACAAACCATCTTGCAGAGCAGCGAGTGCCTTTCCCTGTTGTTGCATCCTGCATCCCTTCCAGGGATATTAACTTCTCTGCTGAAGTTAGGTTGCCTCAGGCACTGAGTCATCCTCACTCTGTGGGTTTTTATCTGTCAAGCACTACAGTGGTGATGGGCTTTCAGAAACGTCCCTGATGACACCGAAGTCACATCTTTGTACCTCCAGCTGCAGCAGCTGATTTTTGCTCTGGTGGTTTGTCTTCAAGTCCAGCCAGTTCAGGGGCTCCCTCCCTATTTGCTCTGTGCTGGGGCTGCCCAGCGGGGCATGAATGAGCTTCTCTGACTGCTGCCTGCTGCTCCCCCTCCTGCTCCCACCTCCTTCCCAAACCTCCTCTCTCCTCCCAGCTCAGCCCCTCTTGCTGTTCTCCTGAGCTCAGCCCCTCTGGCTGGAGCCGAAGGTTTATCTGGAGGCAGCGAGTCTGTTCTGTAAGCTGAGACCTAGGAGGAGGAGCAGGGATCTGCTGGACCCCGGAGGAAAAGGGGTTTTGCTGCCCAGGAGGAACAAAGAAAGGCAGAGCCTGGGCACCATGGCTGGATTCTCTGCTCTTGGGCTCCTCATCCTGTGTCAGCTACTAGCCACAACATCAGCACAGGTAAGAAGCCTCATTTATGTCTTAGGCTCAAGAAAAAATCCATAAAGGAAAAATACAGTGATCAGTGCACACTTCACCTGCCTGGAATGTGGCAATAGCTTATGGGAGCCTAAAGCTTATTAGAACTGTGTGTGGCTGTTTTGTGGCGAGTCCCTGGCAAACACAGCTGGCTCTGTACCTGCGAGTGGGCTTGGGGATTGTATCTCCTGTCTGGAAACTGCTGCCGTATACTTTCCATAGAGATATTGTCCTTCCACCCAGGGCTGCAGCTACAAGAGATGAAGCCTTGGAAAGGAGAGACCTGTTGGTGTAAGAGAAAGTGTTGTCTTTCACAATGAAGTAGTTGGTTGCCAGTGAGACCCTGATCTCCTGATAGGGGTCTCCCTCTGAATTGGGATTTCTTAATCCTTCCCTCACTGCATTTTCAGATGTTGCAGTTAGAAAACAGTACGTTTAACCTGTGTTCAGGTCTATTGAACTTTCCTTGCAGGGTGTTAGTTACTGTCTGGGGGAAGTAACTCCTCAGTGAGGGTTTCATTGCGTTAGTGAGGAATTTTTGCAGTCTGGTTTGGGAATTCAGAGCTGCCCTCATCTGCTGTGAGCAGAGCTCTACAATGAAACCTTTGTTCACTGAAGCTATGGGAAGTTGCTCCCTGGAGCTCTCTCCATACACGAGCCATTTATTGGACCTTTCTTTTCTACCCCCTCAGCTCACACCTCCTCTAAAGTCCTGCTCAGAGGGGAGACTTTCCCATTCTCTCTTCAGTGGTGCCTACCTGGCTCTTCTTTATCCCCTCAAACCGGGGCTATAAATTAATTTTAATGCAAATCATTTGGCACTAATGGGCTTTGAATTTATTCCTCTGTCCAGCAACCAGCCCTGGTTCCTAGCATAAAGCACCAGTCAAATGTACTTTCCAAATAGCTGTGCACTGGTCCTGAGCACCCAGGCTGGCAGGGAGCCCCGAGGGATGGTTAGCGCAGATTAAGCACGAAGGTGCTCTCTGTGTTGCTTCTCATGCAAAAATAAACTCACCTCTGTCTCTTTCCTTCAATCCCTTCAGAGAGCAGGACCACAAGGCCCTCCCGGACCCCAAGGACCCCCTGGACCATCTGGCAAGGACGGCATAGACGTGAGTGACGTTTGGCAGAGGGAATGCAAGGGGTGGAGCAGAGGCAGAGCCAACTGAGCAGAGAAGCTGCTCTTGTTCTGCAGAGCCCCATCCTTTGGGCCACAGCCTTCAGAGGTGGACAGACCTGGAGAACCAGCCTACTTACAAGAGACCTTGTTTTGCAAGAGTTGGAACTGCAAGTGGGGGTGCTGCGTGACCTCAGGTTCTATGCAGGATCAGTCTCTTGGCTCAAGGCAGAGGTCAGGACAAAGCTTGGGAGCTCAGGACCTGCTTGTAGAATGGAATATTTCTCTTTTGGTGTCTTGGGAGGAAGGGGAAGGCAATGTGTAGGGTTGAGTGTGTGGGTATGATGTGTGCTGGAGGCACAGCATAGTCTGCAGTTCAGAGAGAGGTTTTTGTGATACCTCAGAGCATCCACATTTCTAGAGAGGCCTCAAGAAGCTTAGATATGCAGCACTGGCCTTATACTGGGGGAGCGTTTCAGCTTTGTCCTGCCTACTGGCATGGCAGAGGTCAGAATCTGGCTCACATATTTCCAGATATGAATTGCCTTTAGCGGCACAGAAGTCAATTGAAATGGGTCTTTATTTTAGCAGGCGGTTCCTTACACAAACACCACCTGCAGAGGCAGAAGACCCCCTACCATGGGCCTTACAGCAGGATTAAAACTTACCTCTAATTAATGGTTCCATAAAACTGAAAAATGTTGCTTCTGTGCATCTGTTGGATAATGACTGAACGATGTCCTGTGGTAGATGGACCTTCAGCAAGACCACATCAAATCAAAAGGCCAGTTGGATACCCAGTTTGAGCAGTGCCTATCTCTCTAAGCTGCTTATGGAAAGGGGCAGGGGTTTTAAAGCTTGACTGAAGTCAAGTTTCCTGGAACTGGGCCTTTAAGCAACCTTAACAAACCCTATTCATTCCATGCAGGTCATTTACTTTTGGATAAAAAGGTGAAAAAAAGATATGAGAGTTCCCTGCTCTGTGGTGAACAAAGAGCAGTTTTGTGTGCAGCAGGGAGTTTCAGAGGGGCTCTGTGAGCATGGCCGCTCTCAAGAGAGAACCTCATTGATCTGCAGCTACTCCATCTAACGGGTCCTTTGGAGTGACCGGGGCTGCTTCACTGAAAAGAGCAAGAGGGAATGGGTTCAAGTTACAACAGGGTAGGTTTAGACTAGGTATTAGGAAGAATTTTTTCACAGAAAGGGTGGTCAAGCACTGGAATGGGCTTCCCAGGGAAGTGGTTGAGTTGCCATCCCTGAATGTGTTTAAAGATTGTTTGGAGGAGGTGTTGAGGGATATGGTTTAGGGATGAACTTTTAAGGTAGGGTAGATGGTTGGACTCAGTGATCCCAGGGGTCTTTTCCAACCAGAGTGATTCTGTGAAAATCTCTCTGGTTGTGCAGTGTGAAAAGTTCAGAGGAGGTGCCTGAGGCTTCTCTCTGCTCTTTTCCATGATGTGAGGAGAAGGCATAAGGGGACTCCCTAACAGAGGGCAAAAAATGGGTGTTCACAGCAGGGAGACTGTGGAGCCACTGCCTAGGACACTGGTGTGGCCAGCGGGCTGTGGGACAGAGGAGTTGCATTGAACATGAAAAATCTGCCCAGGGAGGTTGTGGCTGCTCAATCCCTGGAAGTGTCCAAGAGCCAGGTTGGATGTGGCTCTGGTTAACCTGGTCTGGTGAGAGGTATCGTTGCCTGCGCAGAGGGTTGGAACTGGGTGATCTCTGAGGTCCCTGCCAGCCCAAACCAGTCTGTGATTCTATGAATTTAGGAGGGCTGAAGCCCTTCAGATTTCAAGTCCTGGAAGTCAGAACAGACTTCTGTGCATGGACAATTGGAAAGAAACAAATCCCTGAAACTGTTATTCAGTCCCTGCTTTCAGTGGAATATATTACACCTTACTCCTGGAACACCACCAGCATCACTTCTGATTGCTCTGGGAAACAGGAGCCAGGGGAGATGTTTGTCATGTGGACCAACACCCTTTTGCCCACTGCTGAAAGCTTCGAAGAGCTCCCTGTGGGAGGGGGCCAAATAACATCTAATTAACGTTAAGAACTTAGTGCTAATAAATCAGACAGCTGAATAAAGTACTTAAGTGCAAAGTCTTGCAGTCCCAGCCTGAGTGGGGAGTTTTGATTCTGCAGAAATAGTGTCTCATCTGAACACATCTGGTCTGCAGTCCTCCTGTGGGTTTGGATTGTGAGGTGCCCTTTACACGTGGGATGGTCCAGCTGCACAGTGACAGGCTCCAGGATGGTTCTTTTTAGGAATTATGAAGGAGAGGAGCAGCAGGTCAGTGGCTAATGTAGAGTACAGTCAGGAAACCTCCCAGCTTAAGGGCTACCATTTTACTGGGAGTAACCTCCGCAAAATAATGGCATGAGATGCAGCACTGCTCTGCACTCTTGTACCTTTTCATGGAGAGGATCGTAGAATCACAGACAGGTTTAGGTTAGAGGGGATCTCTGATCATCCAGTCCCAACCTACCATCATGGGCAGCAACACCTCTCACCTAGTCGATTGCCCAGAGCCCCATCCAACCTGGCCTTGAACACTTCCAGGGATAGAACAGCCACAACCTCCCTGTTCTAGTGCCTCACAGGGAGGTATTTATTTCCCTGATCTCATATAAATCTTCCCTTTTTAGCTTGAACCCATCCCCCTTGTCCTATCACTACAGTCCCTCAAAAAAGTCCCTCTCCAGCTTTCCTGTAGCCCCTTCAGGAACTGGAAGCTGCTATATGGTCCCTTTTGACCCTCCTCCAAGCTGAACAGCCCCATAAGTGGTGGTGTCAATTCTACACCTGCAAAGAATGAAATCATCTCTTTAGCAATGAGAAGCTCAACTGAAACAGTAAGTTGCCTGACCTCTGCCAGCCACTCCAGCAGGGTCATCTTCACAGGAGGCTTTGAGCGAACTGTGTGGAGGAGCTGGATGGATGCTGCTGAGGTGCTCAGTAGATCCTTTGCCATCAGCTGCAAGCAATGAGCGGTGCATAACATACACCTGAATTATTCAGGGCATCTCTGAATGAACCCTGGATGAACCCCTCAACCACCATTTCCAGAAGCCCCTGCCTTCATTCCTGACTTTCAGTGGGAGCTTCAACCTGAAGTCCCTCTGAAATATTTTATAATTATAGCCCTAAACAGACTTCACGTTTTGTACTTGGTAACAAGCAAAATCTCTCCCTCCCAAGAATAGAAACTGCATGTTATGATCAAAAGAACTAGTGACATGCTCCTGTGAATTAATCTTGGGGATGTAAGTCCCCACATTGCTAATAAGCAATTGTCACTTCTCAAAAATCAAGCTGCTTTTTTTATTCCCCCCTTCCCCATTTTCTGTCCGCTGGCTTGACTTGCTAAGAAACAGTAAACTTCCGTCCTTCCCTCTCGCGTAGCTCCAGGAGAGCATTTCCTTCTGCTGACAGCCTTTGCCTCTAATTCCTGGTGATCTGCCATTAGGGCTATGAACACTGATTAGGCTTTTGATTCCACTGACTGCAGTTGTGGTGCTCCTGCAGAGCCCCATGGGGGTCCACCATGGGCAGGATTGAGGTTTAAGATGGTCCTGAGCAGCCTTTGCTGCTTCTCTGACCTCCTGTCTGGATTGCCGTCGTACACGCAAGGGGAGAATGCAAGCGGCTGGCAACGTTGAGTGATGGAGGCGGGAGCAAACCACCCCGAGTGCCACTTCTTGCTGCCTTTTCAAACCATTCATTGCACGAGAACTGCTCCTTTCATTTCCTTGGCAGGGGGACCTTCCCTACCTGCGATAGCAACTATTTATGGAAAGTCTGTGGGTAAAGGAAAGCAAAGAGGTTGCTTCAGCAATCCAGAACATAAAGATCCCTCTGTTTGATGCCCGCTCTGCTCTGTGCATTGCTCAGTCACCAGTGTGGTACCTAAATCCTTGCCTGAGCAAAGCAAGGCAGCTGCTCTGGAGAGATTTGCCCACAGACTTCACAGTTGCGAACACGATAAATATAGAAATGGGCTACAAATTCAATGTCTTTGCTTATTGCTTTCCATCTCCTAATTACCGGGGCGGTGGCGAAGATGTTATTTCTAGCCCTGCTCTGTTAATAACCACCCATTTTCCGTGGATATTTTCTTCATCAGGATTTCAACACGTTCCTTCCCACCCACAATCCCTGAGCCTCTCACAATATTACATGCATTTATCCTAAAGCCAAGAGAGGATGGCCCCATCCAGGCATCTGGAACCGGGACCCCAAGGGATGAGGTGGGAAACTGAGCTCCGATCAGGCTCCTGCTGCTTGTGTGTTGTTGTCCCTTTTGGGGGTAACAGTAAAGCACAAATAGCTGGTTGTCTGAGGTCCACCTGAGCTGCTGGATGGAGTTAGAGCTAGGTGAGCTGCACTGGTTCAAAGACCTTTAAAAGATTGTCTCTCAAGCACCTTTGATGTTCCCATTAGGATGGGAGAAAGTGTTCCCTTTTGAAACAGTTGATAAGAATTAGATTTAACCTGGATTGTGCAATAGGATTAAGTGGAGGTTGCTGGGGGCTTTGTTCATTTGCTTAGTCAGACAAAGAAAATTGCTGTAGACAGTTGGTTCATTCTCAATTTTCTGATAGTCCCTCACTCCTGGCAACACTGCAGGTGTGTCCTGGGTGCCTGGAGTTCACCATCGTATCCCTCTTCTGCTTCACCAGGAAGACGTTTGAAAAGCTCAGTACCCATCCAGCTTCCTCCCTGCCCCACTTGCAAACACAAGTGCACATAACTTTTAAGTTTATCTGGAAAAAGTTGGCACCTTTCACAGATACTGGTTCTGTCTGTGAGGCTGAGGATGAGGGGTTCACCCTGCTGTTGTACACATGGAAAAATCTCTCCAAGTTCATCCTGCTTTAGGGGTAGTAGGATCTAGAGCATCAGCTTCATACTATGAGTATGGTGAATCTTGGCGTGGGCGTGAGGGGAGACTGGAGTCCTGTGACAGCTGGGAACGTTATCATTGCAAAAATGAAGGAGGTTCAGCACTAATATCGATGTGGTTTTTTTTTCGTTTAGGGAGAACCAGGCCCTCCTGGTGTGCCAGGCCCGCCAGTAAGTATTTTGTGGTTGACATCAGTTTACTAATCCTTTTGAGAGGGGCACGATGCAAGAGCTAAGACTTGCTAGCTCACCTTCCTCTCGATCTGCAGCAGAATTCCTGTAAGGAGTGCACGGGAGTGAAGATGCTCAGCTCTAGTCCTGGGGACAAACGCATTCTCCTAATTCATTGCTAGTGGAGGATATGCTTGAAATAAAGCTCATCCATTACCAGTGCAACAAAACTGGCACCAAGACATGTACCTGCAGTTATTTTGGGTGTTAATCTGAATCTACTTCTGCTCTTTAGTGTGCCAAGAGGTGATCAGAATTATACCAGGTGGCAGAGTTCTTGCTTTGGGCCACTTACCTCGTCCCTTTCTACCCCTCTATTATGAGGAGCTTCTGGGTAATTGTACATGGAGTTGAGCCAAAGCACTGAAATGAGTTTAGGACTTGGCTGTGAGTTCATGGCAAATTTCACCTCTGCAAAAATTCTTCCATGTTGTGTGGTGTAAGATTAACATGTCAGCAAGGGATCTTCTGTCTTGTAGCCTGTGTCAACACACACATAGAATCATAGAATCACACTACAGTTCTCTTATTCTTACGTTAAAAATAATTGCCCGTTTATCTTATTTAGGGGCCAAAAGGTGCACCAGGGAAGCCTGGAGCAGCTGGTGAAGCTGGATTGCCTGGCCTTCCTGGTGTAGATGTGAGTATTTTGTCATTTGCTCTTAGATCCTCTAAATATCTCACACAGGTATGGATGTTTTCCCTCGGTGTCTCACCACCTTTCTCTGTGTCTATTAGATAAGCAACGTAGGTCATGAATCTTGCCAACTTACTGCTGTGATCACTGCATGTGGGTAAGGTCTTAGCCGGGAGGTTTTCTTTGTCATCAGGCAAGAGGAAGCCTGCAGTCAGTTTCGACAGTTTCACCTGCAGAACAACTCCATAAACACCAGTAATAAGACCACTTGGTGATGTCCATCCACAGTTACAACGTGCAAGGAACAGAGCTGATATTTAGCTTCTGACAGTTTGGTCCTGGTCCTTTCCTTTGTGATGAATTAGTGAGAAATTAAGTGGTTGGGCATGGTGTCCAGATGGCTTTTGTTGGTGACAGGGACATCCCACAGCTCTGAGCAGTTATTTCTCTGTTTTCACATGTTTCATTCTTTCTACAGGGTTTAACAGGGAACGATGGCCCACCTGGCCCAAATGGGCCTCCAGGAGACCGTGTGAGTACCACATCACATCCTAAGTACCTTTAAGTGATCATTGTCACTGCTTGTCTTGATGTTTTCTCATTCCTTTGTACATTAGTGACATTCGAGTTTGGTCACAAATTGCTTATTTATTCACAAACCTCTGTAGAATGCTTGGGCTCCTGAAATGAAGCCCCAGATGGCTTTTGATGGTGGGGGACAGGGGAATCCAGCCTCCTTTGCCATGGCTGTGGACAGGCTTGGACACTAGATCGCAATGCAAAACAGCTCTGGGGATATTTCAAGTCACAAAAAGTTCCTTGAAGCAGTCAGTGAACTTGATTATGAAGTTTATCAAAGTGATGCTGGTTTGGTCTGTATTTGCAGTTGGGTTATGCAGTTGGGGTTGTGTTTGTAACTCCTGCTTCTGTGTATTCACAGCTTAACCATCTCCTTTTGTTAGCCCTAGGGCTGTCCATATGGCTAACGTTCTTAGTTGCTTAGGCACAGACCTCCCCAGCCAGCAGAGCAAGAAATAAGAGGGGTTTTTCTTGCTTCCTGCATATGACAGCCCTGCTAAGGGGCACCACAGAGATATAGAAATTGCCATCTGAGATGTTGCAGATGGCCTTCGGGTCATCTACAGTGAAGCAAGAAAGGCTCTGAGGCCCCATTGTGACATGGAAAACTGAATGTTAGTGATCCACTCAGCCCAGACTTTCATCCAGCATTGCTGTGTTCCTATCTCTCAGCAAGGAAAGAGCCAAGGCTTGTGCCCACAGCTGTTTTAGTGGTCTCCAGAACTTGGTGCTGCAGTGATGGGCTTGAACACACATCACAGAAGTTAGAAAAGGTTCAGTGTATCTCAGTAGTCCATTTGTTGCCTCAATAAGTTACCCAGAACTCTCTGAGTTGTCTTGTTTAGTTACATGGCTGTGTCAATTATTCCTTTATCTTTGATTTGCTCTTCTGGAATACTGTGTCCAGTTCTGGGCCCCTCAGTTCCAGAAGGGCACAGAACTGCTTGAGAGCAGAGCCACAAAGATGATGGAGTGGAGGATCTCCCTGAAGAGGAAAGGCTGTGAGGGAGTTGAGTCTCTTTAGCTTGAAAAAGAGAAGACTGGGGGATGTCCTCATTAATGCTGATAAATATGGACAGGGCAGGTGTCAGGAGGATGGGGCTCAGTGGCATCCAATGATAGGACAAGGGGTGTGAGCTGGAACGTGGGAGGTTCCACATCAATGTGAGAACAAACTTCTTCACAATGAGCGTGACGTAGCACTAGAACAGGCTGCCCAGGACGATTGTGGAGTCTCCTTCTCTGGAGATGTCTAAAACCCACCTGAACATGTTCCTGTGCAACTTGGTCTAGGAGAACCTGCTGTGGCTGGGGGATTGGAGCGGATGATCTTTCAAGGTCCCTTCCAATCCATAATGTTGTGTGAGTCTGTGATTCTTCCTTTCCAATGTGCCATCTCATTCCATGCGCAAAGTTTGCTTGGACACTGGGAAAGCTGAGTGGTAGAACCCACATGTCTTGGTCACAGTTCCAAGTCTCCATCCATCAGCACTGCAGTAAAACTCATCTGAGAATCCTAGAATAGCTCAGGTTGGAAGGGACCTTGAAGATCGTCTACTCCAACCTCCCTGCCATGGGTAGTGAAGCCTCTCAGCCAGACTTACCACAGATGAGGCAGATCTTCTTTGCTTTTGTTTGTGCTCATCTTTGCCTCCAGAGATCCAGGGCTGCAAAGTCTTGACCACACTCTCTGTGGCGAAAGCCCAGCACCTTCTGGGAACAGGTCCATGGTTTTTGTTAAACAGGAATGTTCAGGGCCACATACAGAAGACCGTGAGCAGTTTTGTGCCCCTGTTTCATGATTGGTAGTAGTGCTTGCCCATGGCCACTTTAGCACAGCAGCTCCTGGTTTGCAGGGTAATTGAGCAGACGATTTCTGGGCACAAGAACTTCCTTTTCAGCCGTTTGGTTGAAGGACACAAACTCGGTCACCGTGACGGCATGCTCCGATTTGACGTGCTTTCCCACGTCTCGTAACTCAGACTGTCAGTGCGGGGCAGGCTTGGGACCTGCTGTCATTCCAGGGGAGCTTTTCAAGGTCAGTGATCTGTCTGGAAAATTGTTTTAATTGCTCTAATAAAAGCCTAGAAACAGAAAAAAGCTGCAGGTTTCTAGGGCTCTGAAAGAAGAGCTTTGTTACAGCGACTGGCTTGCTTCTGCCCAGCTTGTACCCAACGTGGTTTTTACCTTCAGCGCTCTCGTTGCTATCGGCGCCCATTAGCGAGTTTTCTCATGATTCTGTTTACAGACTGATCAGATCAAGCCTATGAGATTATTTTCTTTTAAAGTAAACTCCCTTCATTTTTAGCCAAGATTCTGACCTCAGTGCTAGATACTGGTGTCTCTCACTGGAAAGTTTCCAGAGGCCATTTTGAAGTCGGGTACTTTACACTAGAAACAATGAGGAGAACATAATTATTCATCTTGATTTATGAATGCCCTATTCATTGCGTATTTCCCGTGCTCTGTAGTTGTGTGTTCATAAAACCATATTGCTTTAAAGTGAGAAAGTACAGTGGGATGGTTCTCTAATCAAACGGGAAAGAACATTGGTACCAGGAGAATGAGTTGAGTCAATGTTATTAAAATCAAGGTGTAAATTAGAGTCTTTTTTTGAACTTAATGGAGTCACTGCAGCTTGTTCAGGGACTTGAACATTTGTGCTACAGCAGAAGATCATCGCTGCTGCACCTTCCACCTCAAAGGCAGTGAAGTTTAGGAGAGTAAAGAGCCAGCTCTTGGCATATGGAGGACTCTGCCAAACTCTTGGCACGCTGGCCAGAGCAGAAAGGGGCTGAGCTGCTGTTTCCTAATCCTGGGAGCAGGATTAGAGTGTAAATAGGCAGGTGCCAGGAATTCAGTGTTTTCTGTGCAGCTTGTCTGTTACAGCCATCACTAGTTGTAAAGACTCAGCCTAAAGATAAAAGTGACTGGGAAAAAAAGCAGAGCAACCTGCAGGAGGGGAAGTGAACAGTTGATTTTTATCGGATTACAGACCTTTCCTCACAAGACTGCTCTTAATGAGGCCTTGGGTCCTCTGTGTCTTTCTCCTCAAGCTTAACGAGGGAAAATATTTTTCATCTCTTTTGGTACGTGGAGGGTTAGGGAAGGGCTGGTGGTGTCCCTGGGATCACAATAACTGCAGTGTGTTGGGATATCTTCCAGGTTTGCCCATCCGCCTTGTTCTCCAGGTCCTAGGGGGAGACACCATTTAATTCCAGCCCAGCACCTCATTCTCAAGATGTTTTTGTGCAGCATTTAGAAAATGTTTGGAAAACAGGTGTCGTGAATCCAGGTGGTGAGAAGCTATGGAAGCTTCGTGCTGTGACTGCTCTGTCCTCTGCACAAGGAGATGAGGGGTTTCCTGGCAGCAGTTTAATGCAGCCCATAAATAACCACATGGTTTGTTCTGTGTTTAAATCTGTCACCTTCTCATTATTCTGAGTTCTGCCTTTATCAGAGAGCAACATCACCCGTGAACAGTACCCAGAGGTGGTTGTGGCAGGGTCGGGATTGTCGAGCAGCTCTTCTACAGCTCCTGAGTGTCAGTTCAGCTAAGAGCAACTTGCGATGCTGCATCAGTGCTGCTGAGCAAACTGTTAGTTTATTTATCGCTCATCCCAAGCGCTGCTACCATATCTGCACCTCCACTGCTTCTGTTTTCTTTTTCTTTCTGAGGAGGCTCCCAGACCCGAGAACGTTGGTCTGCAATGCACACCCAGTATCTCTTGGAGATACCTTAACAACTGCCAGCCAAGGCCAACCCAGCACACTGATTTATTTATTTGATTTTTGTATTTCCAGTTCCTTTCCATTTCAGAATTACTGCCTAGAATCAACTTCACAGTCTTCCAATGCAATGCAACAAAGGGATTAAGAGGGTCTGTCTGTGTGACTGTCTTTAGTTAAGCAGGAAGGTAGCAACCTCAAGAATGGCTTAATTCTGGTCTAAGATCACCAAAGTGTAGTCCATCTTAAATGTAAGAGTGCAGATTGGGAAAAGGAAGTTAGGGATTTGCAGAGGAAGGTAGTTAAGAGGCAGAAGCTTCCAAATATTTGTCTTTGCTTGAGGTGAAAAGTGTGTGAATTACTGAAATTAACAAGAACAAGCCCAAATGTTGTCAAGAGTTTTATATAACTTAGTAGCTGGATTTACTTCATGAAAATATAATGAATGAGAGTATTTCAAAAGGTTGAAGTTCACTTTCACGGAAACTAATCTGAGGCCCCTGTGACTTGCAGAAGTGTCTTGTAGGATCAGCTCATGTCACAGCCTCTACTCTCTCTTGACCAGCAAATAGTGAAGAAAGTTGCTGGGGCCAGTTCTGAATGTCCATCCCTACTATTTTAAAATACTCTTTAATTAAGTATTTAATCAGGCATGGTGGAGTCACCATCCATAAGTGATGGGTGGGAGCTGGGAGCTATTACTGTAAGACACTGCTGGAGTTCTCCAACAGAGGTTAGTGACTACCCAAGTCAGAGTTTCAGTTTTGCCCTCCTAATTTTCACTGTTGGGTTTTTTTAACCCATAGGGTGCGTTAGGACCTGCCGGGCCACGTGGAGCAGCTGTAAGTACCTCCTAGAGCCATATATGTAAAAATGATGTGGAATATTAAACCAAAACCATCACCAAGAGAAGATGGAGACATTTATATCCCAAACAAAGGGATCAAAGTCTGATTGAATGAAAACTTTGTTTGAAGTCTTTAAATACGTGTGCATGACCTCTGCTGGTAATGCAGGACCCGGCTGCGGTCTCTCAGACATTACAAAGTCAGCTCGGGGTAAAGGCAAGCAGATAACATCTAATAAAAGTGAAGGGAAAGTAGATAGACCACAATGTTTTCTTCATGGCTGTCTGGGTTCCGCTATCATGTCGCTGTACATGGCTTTACTTGGAGATGTCTTGTAGGTAACAGCGATGTAGAGGGAATACAAACCATTAGAGGTGCCAAAAGGATTCATCCGGGCTGCCGCTCTGCTCTGGTTGCAAATTGCAATAAATGGGGACAGGGGATGCTGAGGAAACTTCAAAGAATGAAAAACAAGCAGCTGTTTCTGAGGTTGGCTTTTCCTCCTGTGCATTCAATTCTAAGTGATCTTTTCTTGTTTTAAATGTTGTTTCCAGGGCAAAGGACTACCAGGACCTCCGGTAAGTGACAAGGCTCTTTTTCATTAAAAGAGGTTTGAATCATTATACTGGTTTTATTGGATAACCTGAGTGCTTCCCCAGTCCTTGAGTCTCTCTCATGTTCTGGGCAGAGGGATGTGTCAGCTTTATGGGGTTTTTGTGTCTACCCTGACTCCATGGAAGCCCAAACTGGCAGAAATTCAGCCTTGTAATGTCTAGAAGAGACAGTTCTGGGGCAGTTTGTGTTTGGTGGGTTCCTGGGCTGTCTCAGAGCTGCCCTGTGTCAGTGGGGATGCAGATGTCGGCCACAAGTAATGATGACAGGAGTGTGCTCCATGAGAAGGTGGAGCAACATGAAAGATGTGATTGGAGAGCCATCTGAGCTCCTTGGGGGATTAGGCAGGTGAGCGCAGCCAGACTATTTGCCCCAGGCCTTGGCAGCCTTGCGAGGTCACTGTGATTTAAAGGCTCTTTTCTGTTCAACAGGGGCCTCCAGGACCCAGTGGACTCCCAGGTGGAAATGGATTTCGGGGTCCTCCTGTGAGTTTCTCCTACCCATTTAAGCACACGTGCCAGAGCTGCAGAAGAACGAGGTTCATTTCTGCTCTCTTCCCTTGTTTTTAGGGACCTTATGGGTTGCCAGGATTCCCAGGGCCTCCTGGACCACCCGGACCTCCTGTAAGTTGAGACTTGCCAATAAACATGAGAAAACTCCCATGAGTAGTCCAGAATATTCTTCTTGCTGCCAGACTCTGTGTGTGTGGCGTTTGCTGCCACTGACTTGGCCCTTCCCTATGTGGTGTGAGGCCATAAACACCATGCCTGGAGCAGAGCAGGGACTTTCCACTGGCTGCAGTTTAGGGTGTTGATCATCTATCTCCTGCTTCTCTGTGCCCTTTGAGTGGAGGAACTCAATGATGTTCATGATTTGTGGCACAGATGGATCACAGGGTGGGATTTCTTCTCTCTCAAGATTTATATGACATGTTCTTGCAGGGGCCAACAAGGCGGGCCTTGAAACCAGCAAGTCTGTTTTGGGTTTGCCATGGTATCTCTGGAGGGTTGGAGGGGCAGGGAGGTCCTTTCCAAGTTGCTCTCCCTGGGCCAGAAGAAAGACAGGCACAGCTATTCTTCTCAGATTGCTGCCTAAGGCTCAAATCTATTCCCCAAGCTCATCTTTCATCTCCAGAAGACAATTACACTCTGACGTGCCTGTTTTGAGGACTGGTGCTTCCCATAGCACTCTGGGTTCGGTGGCTACGTTGTGTCGTGTGGCTGGACATGAGCCTCATGCTGATCCAGCTCAGCTGGGTCTGTACACTGCATTTCCTACAAACTGTTGTATTTTCTCCTGGAGTTTGACTGGAAGTGTTTCACAGACTACATCTCATCAATTGCAGGGTCTCCCAGGCACCTTTCATGATGGCGTTGGGGACCTTCAGGTAAGCTTTTCTTTATGCAGCATGATGACATTTCTTGGTTTAACCCCAGTAGGACTTTTCATTGACACACTTGGGTAGCCAACAGACCATAATAGCACTCAGAGCTGCAGACACGGGTCCACACTGCCCTGTCTCAGGACGCACCAGCATCATGTGTATAGGTACAAGACCCAAATGTCCTTGCAGGGAGGTGAATATGCCAAGTGCTGATTTTTTTTCTCCCCCCTCACTCTTTGCTTTCCAGTTTGCTGTTAAAAATGCAGGTTTTGCATCCATCCCTCATCTACAAAATAACTTCAGCATTTGCTAAATGACAACAGCTTTTCAGATACCTGTTTCCACTCGTGCTCTGCAAGGGAAAAGGTGTTGGGTCTGCTGCGCTTTTGATTTCCATGGATGGTGCTACCAGGTTCCTGTATTTGAGCTTCCTTCCTTAGGAGAAACTCTTGACTCCCTTCTTTCAGAGGGACGAAAGCAACGTTAAGTCCATTAAGTGACATTTCCAGATTTTCAGCTGTTGTTGTGACAGCAGCTCTGCTATTCTAATTGCCGTGGCCCAAAAAGGCTCAGAGTCACTCTAAGCTGCCTTACGGCGAGTCACGTAGAAGTTAATAGAAAATTACACTAGGTCTGCAAGTTTAATCGAAGTCACCCTGTGGAATATACTAGAAAATCAAATTTTTGCCACAGAAGTGTTATCTGAGGTTTTACTAAAAGAAAGAAACCCAAACAAAGGAAGGAAAAGCTGCAAGAGAAAACCTCATTCCCTGTTTATAGAGTATGGTTTTTTACTTCCCCATTACATTTCCATGCTGTTCTGATTTGTTTCCAATCAAACTGGAGTTCCCACCGGGGGATCACCCGCCCCTAGACATCTGCAGATACCAACTCAGGAGTATTTAGGTTATTTTTTTAATAGGTCTCCTTCTCATAAGCTCTAATGTTTGGCCTTGTTTCAGTCAGGTCAGTGGCCTAATGGGAATCAATAGGTTCAGTAAATGCACAGGTTTAAATATGTTTCACAGTATCACAGTAATGATAAGGTTGGAAAAGACCTTAAAGATCTTCCAGTCCAACCTAAATCCAAATAAACCCAGTAGTCCTAACATCTAACATCTAGATCATGCCACTCAGCATCTCATCCAGCCTAACCTTGAACACCTCCAGGGACAGCGACTCAAACACCTCTGTGGGCAGCCCGTTCCATTCCAAAACCAGGTCACTCTTTCAGTGAAAAATCTTTTCCTAATGTCAAGTCTAAACCTCCCCTGATGAAGCTTAAGACTATGACCTCTTTTCCTGTCTCAGTGGCCAGGGAGAAAAGACCAACCCCCGCCTGACTACAACCACCTTTTAGATAGTTATAGACAGCGATAAGGTCACCCCTGAGCCTCCTCTTTTCCAGGCTAAACAAACCCAGCTCCCTCAGCCTCTCCTCATAGGGCTGATCTTCCAGCTTATCTAAGGGTTTGCAGGATACCCTTCCAGCTTCATTGGGGAGCTGTGGTTCTCCGGCATTTGGGACTGCAGACCACTGTCAACCTTCAGAATTTGTTGTGGTCCATGCTCAAGGTGAAGCAGACTGTTCATAAATCAATGGTCTGTGGTTACTGGCGGCCCGAGGACTTGTTTGGGACCCTCTGCTATAGGCAAATACTAGTCAATACATGACTAGCTATGAATGAATTAGGTTTAGGTGATTTTGAGCCAAAATCCACATGAGCTTTTCATGTCTACCCAATGATGACACCAGTTTCCTGGACGTGCTGTGGCTGCTTGATAAACCGGACTGTTTCTGTTCCTTGCAGTGTCCAGCTCTGTGCCCACCCGGTCCCCCAGGTCCCCCAGGGATGCCAGGGTTCAAGGTAAGAAAACCACCAGCTGCACATACAAGGGTCTGTCTGCCCAAATAAATACCAGCCTGAACTCCTGGGATTAAACTGGTTTATGTACAGCTCGCATCTTCTGCAGGCTCTGCACCTCTCCCAACCAGCCACTGTTTGCCTGTGTTTATGCTGTCAAAAGACAAAAGGTGAAGCAGTCAGATATGAGATGAGGACAGTGAAGAGTCTGACCCTGTCTTCTCTGTGTGCTGGTTCCTCACTCTCTGCTTTCCCATGGGACTTGGTCCTGTGAAGTGTGAGCTTCTCCCTTCACCTTCAGCATGAGGCTTTGCATCCTTCCATACTTGGTGCTTCATGGCTCCATCCCTTGCAGCCTGTGCTAGATGGAAGCTTTAATTGTGAGCATTTATGCCACAAATGTGGGATAAAACTTGCATTTATCCCACAAATGTGGGATAAAACCCTCTGCATAGGGTCAGCACAAAGATGAAGTGACCGTGTAAGCCTTGAGCAATGAGGAACAGGAGCAAGCAGAGAGCAGCAGTTCGGGGCTGCCTTGACAGAGTGGAAGCAACTGTAAATATCTCCCCAGCTCTTAAATTGTGCCCACAGGCCCTGTAGGCACAGAGGTGCCCACCTTACCTTATCAAGACTGAACCTGCATGATAAAATGCAGCCGAATTGTCATTTTATACCCAGTGTATCAGCAGGCAGCTTTCTGTTGATGCTCTTTGATTCTGGTCTGTAAGTTCTACATGGCAAGGCTCAGGAGACCTCACGGAGCAGTTAAGCATCAGCTCTGTCCCATCTAATTCACCTGAATTCTGTGCAGTAGGTTGCACTCCAGCATTTGAGCTGAAGTTAGAAGTTACTCAAGTTTTTTTAGTGCTCTCAATTCCTCATGAACTGACCTTTTGCAGGTCTGCTTGCTTGCTGAGCTGAGTCATAAATATCGTTAGAAATACACAATGGTTAGGGTATAGCTATTAAAAATTCATAGCTCATGAGATGGGAAAACTGGTGAAGGTCTCCAATCGTGCAAAAAGTCCTGTGCATCATTTGCATCAGTGAGGAATAACATCTGCTGTGGCTGAAATCAGTCTAGGTGTCTCCCACAATAATAGGAAGGGAGCCAAGAAGCAGATCGAGTTTATAGAAGATGTTTCAGTGGGACATGGATTTCTTTGCAAGGTTGATGATGCAGTAAAGATGACTTAAACAAAAGAGAAGGTTGAAGATGTAGAATGAGATTTTCAGAAATGTCTTGGCCCCAATTTCCAAAGTGATGGGAACTGAGTTCTGTTCTCTGACCCATGATTGAGAATTGCATCCAGAGACTCACAGCCCAGTCTCACTGCAAGGAGGTCTTGAAAACCAAATCTGGGCATTTCCTGAAACCAGACCAATCCTGACTAGAGAGGAACAGCATGTGACTGCTGAGGCTCCAGAGGAAGTCGAGAGAGGAGCCTGCCTTGGTGGATGAGGACTGGGTTAGGGATAAGTTGACTCTCACAGCATCGTCGCAGCCAAACTGAGGCAGCGTGGCCTAGATGATCGAGTAGTGAGGTGGATCATGAACTGGCTGCAGGATAGAAGCCAGAGAGCAGAGGTCAGTGGGACAGAGTGTAGTTGGAGGCCTGGATCTAGTGGAGTGCCCCAGGGGTCGGTGCTGGGACCAGTCCTGTTCAATCTATTTGTCAATGACTTGGAATAGGGATTGGGATGCACTGTCAGTAAGTTTGCTGATGACACAAAGTTGGGTGGTGTCACCAACACCCCAGCAGACTGTGCTGCCATTCAGCGGGACCTGGACAGGCTGGAGAACTGGCCAGGGAGAAATGTAATGAAGTGTAACAAGGGTAAGTGTAGAGTCTTGCATCTGGGCAAGAAAAACCCCAGGTACCAGTTGAGACTGGGGACTGACCTGTTGGAGAGCAGTGTAGGAGAAAGGGACCTGGGTGTCCTGGTGGACAGCAGGATGACCATGAGCCAGCAGTGTGGTCTTGTGGTCAAGAGGGCCAACAGCATCCTGGGGTGGATCAGAACCGGGGTGGTTAGCTAATTGAGAGAGGTTCTTCTGCCCCTCTGCTCTGCCCTGGTGAGACCACATCAGGAGTATTATGTCCAGTTCTGGGCCCCTCAGTTCAAGAAGGATGTGGAGCTGCTGGAGGGAGTCCAGTGTAGGGCAACGAGGATGATGAAGGAAGTGGAGCACCTCCCTTATGAGGAGAGGCTGAGGGAGATGGGTCTCTTTATCTTGGAGAAGGGGAGACTGAGGGTTCACCTCATTAATGTTTATAAATTTGTGAAGGGTGAGTGTCAGGAGGACGGAACCAGGCTCTTCTCAATGTTGTCTAGTGATAGGACGAGGGGCAATGGTTGTAAGCTGGAACATAGGAGGTTCCATATAGATATCAGAAGGAAATTCTTCATGGTGAGGGTGACAGAGGAACTGGAACAGGCTGCTCAGGGGGATTGTAGACTATCCTTCACTGACGACGTTTAAGACCCACCTGGATATGTTCCTGTGTGACCTGGTCTAGGTGATCCTGCTATGGCAGGGAGATTGGACTAGATGATCTTCTAAGGTCCCTTCCAATCCCTAATGATTCTGTGATTCTATGAGTAATCCCAAAAGTGTCCTACATTCCCACTCTTACTGCACACATACAATTTCCCCCTTTGTGTTGAGTGGATTTAGGTCTTATAGCTAAATCTCAAACTTCTCTAACAAGACCTTACTAGGATATGAATAAATGGAGCTCTTCTTTCTAGGGACATACTGGTCACAAAGGAGAACCTGGTGAAATAGGAAAAGAAGGAGAGAAGGTAAGTTTAACATAAAGGGTTATTGGGAGGATTTTTCTCTTCAGAAGGACCACAACAAATGGGTTCTTCAGGAAGACGGAGTGAAATGAGGCAACTGGCCAAGCAACCAGAAGTTATGACTGAAGTGCATTGGCTTCCACTGCTCTCCCTGTATGGCCGGGTGCTGAGACTTGACAATTCATCTTCCCTGTAATCGTGATGGTCAGATCAGTTTGATGTATTGACAGCAATGTCAGCTTAGGAAAATGTCCTGCATTAATCACTCAGGGAGTGTTGTTGCACAAAGGAAAAAATGTCTAACACAGAAGCAAACCCTGAAACAGAAGTCTGGGTGGGAGGGAGCTCACGGTGAAATAAGATAGGGAGGTCCCTGCCTTTGTGTTGGCAGGCTCATGCGTCTCACTCCTTCTCTAATGAGTTTTTCTCTCCCAGGGTAGCCCTGGCCCTCCCGGTCCTCCTGGCATTCCTGGCAGCGTTGGCCTGCAGGTAACACCTACTGTTCACACCAGTTCCCTTGACCTTTTCAGTGTGGAGCTCAACGGTGCCATCAGTCATTTTGTGTTACCCAGCAGCTCTTGCCTCTGCAGAATAACAGATGAGAAAGTTGATGGTGGTGAAAAACTGAAATCAACTGGTTTCCCTGAGCTTTAATTCAGGTCCTGCTTTTGGCTCCTCACCTTGGATGAGACATCCAAGCAACAGCTGCTCTAGTAGAGCTCTGGACACCTTTTCGGGGGGATTTGAGCTCTGGGCTGCCCTGACTGGCTGGAGAGATCAGGCACCCTGCATACCGCCGCATGGGGTGTCTTCAAAGTGTCACTTACTCAGAGGTTGCCAACAAAGGGGAAATTTTCTTGGTTGTGTATCAGGAGACTGAGATTATGCCATTCTTCACTGTTTCCCAATGTTTTCAGTGTCAGTGGGTTGCTACATCCTACTGTTCTGTCATTTTAACAGTGATTGGGTTTTAACTGATTGTTTTCTTAATTAGGGCCCAAGAGGACTAAGAGGACTCCCTGGTCCGATGGGTCCAGCTGGTGACAGAGTAAGAAAAATCTTCTGATCTTTTCTTCTTCCTCCATCATTAATTTGTTTCATGCAAGGTCCAGGTGATGTTTGTCCTCACTAAGAGCCACTGGGATACCTGTAAAAATGATAAAGTGCAGGTTCCTTCCTGAGCACCTGCAGCAGAACAACCCTCCAAAGGCAGGAGTCTGCATACCCCAGAGAGGACCAGGTCCAGCTGGGTTTGAGCATTCAGATCAGAAGGACAAAGATGAATAAGTGCTAAAGAATCTTGCAAAACCCATAAATGTTTCATGAACTTTTTACTGCCTCTTTACAAGAAAAAGACAAAGAGTTCCTGTGGGTGGACAAAGATTTTCAGGACATGAGAAGTCTCCTCAGTGAGAACAAGGTCAATCTTGGAGGCTGAATGGTCTTGAATTGGGTCAAGTCTTGCACTGATTTAGGATCAAGTGTGATATGAAGATAGCAAGGCTGTGAATGGTGAGGCTATCCAGAGTAAAAGCTTGCTTGCTCCGAGGGTGTCTTTGCAGGGCTTTTGAGTTTTCTGAGGCTGTGGTGTAAGCTGGGATGCTGTTAGTTCACCTGCTGCCAACCACAGCATTACAATGATGGACTTCTTATTCTTTGCAGGGGGACATTGGTTTCAGAGGACCACCTGGAATCCCAGGACCTCCAGGGAAAGCTGTATGTACCTGCTTCTCAGCATCTCTACGGCCCTGCCTTCTAAAGCCTAAAGTTTATTCCTTCTGCTGCCAGTAAGCAGGAGCGAGGAGCTGACCACCTTCACTACATCATCCCATCTGCAGCTTTAAGGCCTCTCTAAGAGCATTTTCCCATTTTCTGCCACCCAGTCCTCCTTAGTGGGAGTAAAATGGGTTCAGACACCTTCATCTGGTGACACCAGCCAACACACCATGATCTCTTTGGGTCCCTTCCAACCCCTAACATCCTATGATCCTATGATCTGTGCTGACCCTGGGGTGCTACCACCCTCTGGGGACCCCTCCCTCATCTTTGCCATTCTAGAGGAGATTCTTCTGAACTACAATGAAATGGATGGTTACTGTCCACCAGGCACTTAACTGCCCCAAGCAGGACCTAGGCAGTAAATATCGTTTTCTTCCCACTCTGTTTCTGCTTAAAGAAAACGGTTTGTTCAATGAAAGGGAAGATGTTCTCTGGCCTGGGGGGTTGTTGGCAAAGTCACTCCTGTAATTCACCTGTAGGTGAGGAACTACAGAGTGCAACGGAGCTCCAAGGGGACTGTGTGTGCTCACAGCTCTGCCACCACCAGCAAATAGCACAAACCCTTCATCGTGCTCACATGCCCTTGAAACTTTTGAGGTCCCTTCCAATCCCTAATGATTCTAAATATTCATCTTTGTCACTGGATGGTGAAGATGCTTAATGGCTTTTCCTCCTCTGCCACAGGGAGAACAAGGGAGCAAAGGACCTCAAGGATTCAGAGGACCCAAGGGCGATACTGTAAGTGCAGCAAAGCACCCTTCTGCTAAAATGTTGGACGTGGCATTCAAAGGGACCTGGTTCACTGGCTTATTATGGCTTGTTCCCTCCTGCTTTATTTGAAACGGAGATGGAAGACATTGAAGTATTTCTCTAAAAAATGAGATCTGGAAGTTTTATTAAAGATGCCAAAGTAAGGAGGTGCTAAGTGATGCTCAGAGGGATCAAACCTTAAATCTCCATCCCTTGAAATGATCAGGAACTTTCCCAGATGCTGCAGTCGGCACCAGGCTAGTGTTCTGATGTGTCCTAAAGGAACCACTGAACCTGCCTGAACAGCACAGACTGAATGAAATGTCCCTACAGAGTCTGAGTATTTATTCACTGATTGTTCTGAAGAGTTATATTCTGGATAACACAGGATTTTTTGTTGATTTCTAGGGTAGACCTGGACCAAAAGGAAACCCAGGAGCTCGTGGACTCATAGGAGAACTTGTAAGTCAATTAAATAGGGTGCTGGTCTCACTGTTGCCTTTCCTGCTGTTGATGAGATAAAACATGATGGGAAAAAAACTGTATCTGAGTCTCTGTTATCAACCTTCGGCTCTGTAACCATCAGAGGAATCCCAGTTGGAGTAAACCCTGCTTGCTCTGCTGTTAAAGTCTCCCAGTACAGCTGGAGCTGGACCTGGACCTATTGCCCAAAGATTTTGATGGGAATGTGTTTGGCAAACCACGGAGTCTCCTTATCAGCCTAAGCTGTGCTGTGTGTGGTTGCAGGGCATGCCTGGCAAGGATGGACGGGATGGAGCTCCTGGACTCGATGGTGAGAAGGTTTGTAAAGTCCTTCTTAAACACTGCAGGAAAGATTTCAGTTCCTGTCCTATGAGTGTTTCAAAGCTACTGATGCTTATCAAGAAAGAGCTGGAAAGCTTTTGCTTCTGCAAAGTTCTCCAACAGCAGAATGAGTGGAGAAGAGTGAAGCTGCTGCTATTAATTAATCCCAAGGAAATTGCATAAAGAAGACAGACAATGCCCATATGGGCCAGGCACACACAATCTAAACCAAACTGTAGTGGCTCTTACTGGCTGACTCCAGGCCTTCAGAGGTGTCTTTTCAGAGCTATCGATAGCCACACATCTGAGTTTTAACCGACTAGAGACAAAGTGCTGTCAGGCACTGGCTGGCAGGAGTTTGAATGCTGATCCCATAGGAACATGGACCATGTTCTGCCAGGCCAGGCTGGGAGCTGCAGTGGGGAACTAGGGGAACACCTGGGAGCTCTGGACACTCTGTGTGGTGGGTGCCCATTGCCTGCAGACACATATTTGGGGAGAGTGGGGATTACAAATGCCTGTTTGGAATCGTGTCAGACCATTTTCCACTAACACAGGATCCCTTCTAACCTCTCAATGCCTTCAGGGTGATGCAGCTAGAATGGGTGTTCCTGGAGAGAAAGGACCAAACGGACTGCCCGTGAGTATGGGGGTTGGTGCAGCAGCTTGTCCAGCCTAGAGATCCTTCCAGGGGAGTGGGAGTGTTGGTTTTTGTCTCGCAAAGGGAACCCCATTTAAGCCAAGAGGAAACTCACTTTTCCCACCACAGCAAGCAGCATACAAGACAGGATGCGGAAACATCTGAGTAGCACCAAATACTAACACAGAAACAGCAGCTTTCTGGCCAACTTCAATCTGAGAGGGATTTTCTCTTTCACATCCCAGTAACAAAGATGCCTTGCGCAGGGAGGTAAGAGCTGGGAAACAAATGGCCATAATTCAGCTCAGTCCCTGGCTTTACCAGTGTTCATTGGTAAAATGCTTTGTCTCTCCAGTTTAAACAGTGGTAAAACATTACTTTCTTGCTGCCTTACAAATGAGTTTGAGCACCTCCAGAGAAAGGTTTCTGCTGTGCAGGACTCTTGCTGCTGCTGTGTTTATATATTCCTCCTCTTTGCTCTCATTGCCAGGCATTACTGTTCATAGAGCTGCTGGTGCAGTGAGCAGGAGGGAGTTGAAACCATCATTTTAATGGCAAAAGCTGCAGAAATTTAAATCCTCCGTTGCTTCAAGCAAGCGTCGCTGATTGTGTATTGGATCAGAGCAGAACAACAAATTTAATGGCTTAATTTCTTCTGACGTTGACTATGTTGTGTTGTTCTTTTTTCAGGGACTGCCTGGAAAAGCAGGTATTAAAGGCTCAAAGGGTGAACCAGTAAGTGAATCTCTGTACTGATGGGTTCTGCCATGGAAGCTACTGAGCTTGTCGTGGCAATGCTTTTCAGCTTTGAGGGACTGGTGCCCATAAGCAGACTCTGGGAGGATTTGCCCCAAAGGGATGGTACCAGTGCTCTGCCAGGGCTGGATTCATTCAGCATTGAGGAGCAGGCTCTGGGTTCAACTCTTGCTGAGACATCTCTTCCAGGTATTCTGGTTCAAGGAATGCACAGCAGACACACAGGAGAGGCAGCAGTGGTTTAGTAAACCTCAGAAGGAAGCAATCACCCTTCTTGTGAAAGACCCTAGAGCGGGATTTATTGTTGGGAAGCAGAAGGCTGAGCATCTGCGAACAGGAGCAGGATTATCTCATCTTGCCTTCTTGAGATCTTCTCACACTTCAGGAGCTTTAGATTGGCACCTCCCTGTGATATAAAAGAAAATCTCAGACAGCCAAAAGCAGTCCTGCACAGAGCTTTTCTGTTAAGGGTCTGTCATTCTGTTCTTCCCCTTCCTTTCTGAATTTCCCCCCCTGCACCTTCATCATCCTTCTTGCTAACCCTGATGAGAGCTCCCTGCAGGAAGGATTTCTCCTTGCATTAAGGTAATGCAGGAATGAATTCTGAGATTCTATGAATGAATTGAATGGGACGTTCTGAGGACATCTCCAAAAGAGCATCCCTGCCTCGCTGGTCCATTTCAGCCCCAGATGGGATGTGGTGGCACTGCCCACCCTGGTCATTGCTGCCAGGACAGGAAGTGCAGCTACTTTGCTCTTTAAATGCCTGTGTGGAGAGTTTTGTTGTTTTTTTCTTAAAACTATAGAAGTTTCCAGCTGATTTTATTTCCTGATCCAAGTTTAAACTCCCTCCTCTGTGCATTGCTCTAGGTGGGACAGAAAAGACTCTGAAGTTACACCCTAATGGAGCATTTGCTTTACCTTCTGCAGGGCAGTCCTGGAGAGGTGGGAGAGGCAGGTCCCTCTGGAGAGCCAGGCATCCCTGTACGTATCATTCACACCTCCCTTGAGCTCTGCTGAATGGTTTTGAACGCTCGGCTTGTGCCTGCGACGTGCACAAGCCCCTGGGGATGAGCATTCCTGGGCAGCCCAATAAGCACAATGCACATCCACCACGATGGGTGGCACCTCCGTGCACAGATACTATGCTGTAGTAGAGGTGAAATCCCAACAAGCAGGTGATGTGACCTGCTGGATGAGCTAAGAGGGCAGGGATATTGGGATTGAGTAGCTTGGGGTCCAGGAATACATTCTGGCTCTGCAGTGAAGTGGGAAGAGTGCATTCTTTATTCTTCAGTGGCACAGCTGACTTTGGTTTTATTGCCAGGGTGATGTTGGTATTCCTGGTGAGAGGGGTGTGCCAGGACCCAGAGGAGCAACTGTAAGTACAACTCTGCTTGTAAATCCAATAGATACCCTGTGAATGTTCAGCACACGGGGGTTACTCTCTGACTAAAGTGAAAGGCCACAGTCGTGGCATATCATCTCTGGGGAGACAAGTGTGTCAGATCCTGCTGTTCTGGAGAGCTCAGTGCAAATGCAGAGTGATTCCTCCCACTTCATCAGGCAAAGAAAACTGCGGTCATCCAAGAGCTGCTACAGTCAGAGAAGACATACTGGACAGTCAGCTGTTCCCCTGATAGACAATAAGGTTCAGCTTGTGCTTAATGCGAGTCATTACTGAGGCAAAACTCCTATTAATCTATAACAATGTGCATGAAACACCAAGTCCCTTCCTGTTCCTCTATTGCTTTCCTTGGAGCAGTTCCCTGCAAAACCTGAAGCTGTAGAAGCAACAAACTGTCAGTGACAGGAGCACGAAAAAAGGTTAAAAATATGTAAAACCAGTAAGGAACCTCCTGCCCTCCTCACACGCAGGTACTCACCTGTCTCAGCAGCTTGAAAACAGCCCGAAGTTCACAACCACAAGCAGTTTTCAGGAGGGGAATCTCTTCACACCTTTCCTTCCCCCACACGGCACTGCAGCAGCATCATTGGGCTGGTGTGAGCCCCGAGGAAATGAAACCCCATGCACAGCCCTGGCAGTTTGCACTTTTACTCTGCAAACTGACAACTTTTTGAAATTTCTGGGTTAGAAACCACTGAGGAACTCACTGCAGCATCTTGTCTCTGCTCTCATGGCCTTGCTGCACCATCCCAGAGCCTAGGAAATAAGTTGGAGTTGTCATGTGAACCCGAAAAGGACTGCATGGCTGCTGGAGGTGGCAGTAAATGATGTCAGGAGGAGAAAAACCTGGGTTTTGCCAGGATACCTTTTATTTGGTCACTCCCCAACCGGTGCTGCCATTGTGGCTGGACTCGACTTTCCTGTACATTTGTAGGGCTCTTTTCCCCCTCTTCTTTCTCCTCTTAACCTCCTCTTGAAATGCAGGAGCCTCCAGCAAATAATATGATTGAAATTGAACCACGTGACAATTTATCACTTGTAAGCAGCTGCTCTTTAATCTTATGAAGAAAGACAGAGCAGACATAAAAATAAACTAAATGAATACTGTTTGCTGGCCCCACTAAAGGTTCTGTCCTCCTTACAGCAAATGCAGCCGAGCTCACTGCGTTGGTGCAGACTCGTGATGTGGCTGCAAGAGCAGCTGCACCCGTATTTATTTCTAATCTGGTTTCTAATTTCTGATTTCCTAATTTATACAAAATATAATAAAGCCTGGGCTATTCTGGGAGAGCCGTGGGATTTGTCTGCTGTTAAGGCTGTTGGGCTCAGAGCTCTGTGACTTCTTTTAGCTTGGCACACCGAGGGGTTCTTGCTATTCAGAGGCTGTCAGGGTCTGTCAGGTCTCTCCTCTTTTAAACACATCAGCACAGCAGAGCTGGATGGGACTGAACACAACTTCCTCAGAGCTCTGCTGATAACCCTTGCAGCTCCTTACTGCATTACGAGCAGAAGGCAGAAGTGGAAACAGTAACCACAATATTACCTGAGCAGTTCTCAGGCCTTTTGAAGATACTGCTGCTTTATTTCAGGATCTCAGCTCCTTCCTCCAGGCCAGACTCTGGTTTCTACACGTTTTGGCTGTAATGATCTCAAGGACCCGCCAGTGATATGAGTGGCTGGTGTTTGACGCTGATCACACATCACACAGGGGTGTTCTCCTCGTGATGGCCAGAAATAATTAGGAGAAACACTGAATGGTCAGATACCAGGGAGGATTTGTAGGTCTAGCAATTAGGGGGAAACATACTAAAGGTAAACGGGATTTAGATGCCTGAATTGCTTTGGGTTTTAACACCCTCAATCTTTATCATGTATGTGATTTTCCTCAGTGATTAGCAATAGAGGCTCTCAAAGCACCTGCACTAAAAGCATAAGGCACTGCCTTTTTCATAGAATCATTAAGATTGGGAGACACCTCCAAGATCAAGTCCAAGCACCACCTCTCCCTCACCCTGCCCACTAAACCATGTTTTCTCTATTGCTGCGCAAAGTGTGTCCAAGCAGGTGGATGCAAGTGCTGTTTGTCATGATTTACAGTAGTTTCTTGCAGAACTGGATCAATTAAAAGCATCATTTTGGGGAAGTAGATCCCCTTCTGTGTGTATTGGCCATGCTCTGTCCTGCCACCACTTCTGGCTGCCACTGGTCTTCACTACTCAGGAGTATGGTGTGTTCATGAGCGTTTCTATACACAGATGAGCATTTACGTTAATGACATTAATGAAGCTCAGTCAACCCCAAGCACCACTTTACAGCAGCTCATTGGGTTCCTCAGAGCAGAACCATGCGTTTGCTCTATATCTTAGGGACTCTAGCATCTTCCCTATGAAGAAAGACTAGAGAAGAAAAGACTGAGAAGGATCTTATTTATGTCTATAAATATCTGAGGGGTGGATGTCAACTGGAATGGGCCAGTCTCTTTTCTGGGGGGCATATAATAGGATAAGGAATAATGAGTATAAATTTGAACAAAGAAGGTTCCACCTCAACATGAGGAGAAACCTCTTTACTGTGAGAGTGACAGAGCCCTGGCACAGGCTGCCCAGAAAGGTTTTGGAGTCTCCTTCTCAGGAGACTTTCAAAACCCACCTGGATGCAGCCCTGTGTGACTTGATCTAGGAGATCCTGCTGTGGCAGGAGGGTTGGACTAGATGAACTCCAAAGGTCCCTTCCAACCCCCACATTCTGTGATTCTATGATTAGGAATCAGCCAATTTAATTAAACAAATGACTTACCCAGGCCAGATTTTTCTCCTTATCAAAGCTGTTCCTTTTCTTTTCAGGGACCACTTGGTCTCCAAGGCCCGATGGGAGCCCCTGGTGTCAGAGGTTTCCAGGTTAGTACACAGACGGGGGTAATTTGATGAGTGTCATGGTTTGGCAGGTCCCTGCAGACCTCTGACTGCATGATGACAACACGATATGAAGAAACGTCTTTCCATTTGCCAGAACCAGTTCTACACTTTTATTAACACAGTCCAGTAGAAGGAGCACAAGGCCAGATAAGCTGCCTGCTGCAACAGGCAATTTAGTCCTCATTTGTGGAAGAGGGCATTGAGCTTGAGCTGTGCAAAGACATCTTGATTTCTCCTTGATTTGGACCCTCCCAGCCTGTGTGCCCTCAGTGACCTTCTCTTCCCTTCTGCTGCCCTGGTGACTCTACTGTTTCTCCCTGCCCTCTCTAAGGGGAGTGTTCACAACAACTCATCACCCCCAAGTAAAACCACATAGGTATGGGGCTGTCTTCTGGGAGCGTCACTGGGTCAGGAGGCACAGGTGAGACTTTATTAGCAGAAGATCTAGGGCAGCCAAAGCTGGACCTGTGGCAGGGTGGGTGACCTCAGCTGCTGTGAGCTGGATCAAGCACATGGAGAAATTCCTGGTATTGTGAGCTGTGACTCGTTTCTGTTTTAATAACAGGGTCCCAAAGGTGCCAGTGGTGAACCTGGTCTTCCTGGTCCAACTGGAATTCGTGGAGAGACAGGTGACAGGGTAAGGAGAAGCCCTCTGTAACTAATTCCTGCGTGGGGGGTATGAAATCAGAGCATAATGGGGCCCCCAGACAGTGTGTAGCTGTCACCCCAGCAAACTCAGGCAGGTTTGGAGGCTGGTGGGTACAGTGGGTGTCTCTGAGACAAATGGGTGGGTACTAGGATTTGTGCCTCCTGTCCCTTCTGTTCCTGTTGGGGTTCAGGAGCTCCCACTGTTTAGGACAGGATGGATTGTTTAAAAGAGCCTTTCTGTGAGGTTTTCCCTGCTCTGTACTCTGATTTCCCCAAACCCTAACTCCCTATCAGCACAGGAGACCTGATTCACCCATTTTTGTTACACAGATGCTTGAGTAGGTTTTCTGGAATTTTTTTTAAACTAGTTTGGTGATTTTCTGTCGGAACAGTCACACACCTGGGCCCCGCAGCTCAGGATAAATGTGACCTTTTTATTTAAATTCATTCCTCCTCATTTAAAAGGAGCCAGCAGGGCACAGTGAGCACTATTGGTTCAAGGTTTGCAGGAGAACAGGGGCCGTGTGTTCACCAGCTCCCTCAAGTCCAGCTTTAGGGTGAAGTTCCTGTGTAAGCAATTGCAGCAGCACTGCGGGGGTTTCACAATGGCCCTTCTGTGCTGGCTCCAGGCAGGTTTAAAAAAGCCTCGTGGAAGGACTGGTGAGGCTGAAAGTTTGAAACAGGAGGGTTATTGTGGAGCTATAGAGTTCTGACTGCTTCTGGGGCTTTGCTGCAGTGAAAAACGTCCATTCAGAATGGGGTAAGAGGCCTCTGCACAGAGCAGTCTGGTGTCCAGAAAGGGAGACAAGATTTGGGCTGGGAAGACTCTAGAACCTCAAGCTGTGCCTTTGGAGCTTAAACAGCCTGCCGGGGTGGATAAAGGCCATCAGTTGCTGCCCTTTACTGCCAACACAGCCCCATCCTGACACATGTGAAGAAAACTTCAGGATCAGTGCAATTACACCACCCCAGCTAACCCATCACTAGATACTAGAAACAGTTGTGTCCAGCTCCTAATGATGATACAAAAGTGAGGACCGATGGTGGGTGTGGAGCTGATGGTCCCACTGTCCTGTCACTTGTTCCTGCTGTAAATTGCACTTTACAATGACAATCTTCCTCAGTTTTTCTGTAAGAACAGTCTTTAGGCACTAAACTGCATTTTATTGCGATAAAGTTTCTCAAATCTTTGGGACTCTGTGAAGCCGGGGCATGAGTCAAGATGGTAATGATCAGAAAAGACCTTTGCCATCAGCAAACACAAACCAGAAGTTATAAACAGCTGGAGTCTTCCTTGCATTCCCACATTCCATCTTTGATGATAATTAATTTTTGTTTGATAGAAATCCCCCCTCCCCTTTTTTAAGTTGGTCAGTGCTTGACTGGAGCCAAGCAACAGCCCTGTGCCCCCATCATGTGTGCTTGTCCTCTTCTGATGTCCTGTTCTGTGGAGCCATCTCCACGTCTAGTTACTAAAAAAGAGCTGTTTGCAGCTGCCAGACTGATGAATGCGCTGCAGAAATTCCACTGGAAGGGTGAAGTGCTTGAATGTTCTGTGTAGATTTTGCAGTAGAAAAACAAAATATAAGTCCTGGGCTGTCTGACCGCTATATGGACCCAAAGTCACAAATAGATCTGAAAACATCCCGTGTCCCCTCTGTGAGTGCCAAGGAGGTAAAGTTGGAAGGATTTTAAAATTTGCCTGAATTATTCCTAAGATGATAATCAGCTCGTCATCTCCACGTTTTTTACTCCTGTGGCTGGGTTGTTTCTGTGAATCACAAAGTCAGAAGCACCTAACTCTAAACACCCAGGAAAACTGGTGGTCTGGATAAGCCTTTGAAAAGTCATCTTGACTTTTTGCCCTTGAGCTACAAAAGTGTTCCTGTCCATGTGCTACCTCGAGCAAATTCAGTCCCCTTCTTGCATCTTTGGTTGTGAAAGGAAGAAGCACCAGTCTCCCCCCATCCCAGCCTCATCTGGGACCTCATCCTTTACTTTGTGAGTTGCTGAAGTTGCTGTTTCGGTCACAACAGGGAGGTGACGGCAATAAACAATGATTACATTTCAAGCACAGGATTTTAGTTTTACTTGGGAAATTGAGGAGGATGGTATGGAAAAGGTCAGTGTGGGTAACCTGTGCCAGGCAGGGTGTCCAGAAGGACTTCTCTGGTCTGGTTGGATGAGGATATGGTGGGCAAGAGACAACCAGGCTTGGGTCAAGAGGTCCTGACTGGTCTCCAGCTGCTCGCTGCTGTCACTGGCCTGGCGAGAGGCCCCCAAAACTGCCTTCAGTGCAAACCAGTGGCTGTAGCGTGCTGCAGAGCTAACAAAGATGCCTACAACTTCTAAGAAGTATGAACCCTCCTACTTGGCAGTTGGTGACTAATTCCCAGCCCCTTGCTGAGTGAACGAACATCCAACCACACCAGGAATTTACAGCAACATAACAGTCTGAGCTCATTTGCCTTCTTCGCCTTATTCTCAGGGTCCCACTGGTGTTCCTGGTCCCAAAGGTAACCAGGTAAGCAATAACTTCTTTTCTGCGGCCAGCAGAGGCATTTAAACCATATCTTAGCTGCAGCCTTCAGCAGCACAAACAGCTCTTCCTCCCTCAAATGAAAATACTCTGGGGCAAGTACCAACAAAGCCCTCTTAGGTCCCATTTTTCCTGTGTGGGAAGAGCTCCTAAGCGTCCCCATCTCCCTTAGGAGCTGATGTTGTCCACAGGGCACAGTGTTAATTTTGATGTCTCACTTTCAGGGCATTGCTGGAGCAGACGGCCTCCCAGGTGACAAAGGAGAATTGGTAGGTGCCCTTACACATTCAGGAGAATTGACTCCTCAAAGAACAGATAGGTCTAGAGAACCAGTATAGGGAACTAATGCGCTCAGTAAGAATCACCCGTCTGAGAGCTCCAGCCCTGCTGGGTGCAAAAAGGAGAAGGCAAAACAAGCCTTTCCACCACCATATTCGCAATGTGCACCATCTATCCTCTTGTCCTCAGGAAGCACTGGAGAGCCAGCATGGCCTTTGCAGGGCTGTGTTGTACCGGCACCCAGTTATCGTTTTGCTTCTTAGAAAAGTCACCGTTGTTCTGTCCGTGAGGTGGCTGGTCCACCTCAAGACGTAGCCAGGTTGCTTGGTTTCATGTTCAGCACTGCTACCTGGAGCAAGTCTTGGCATCAGAGTCCTTTTCCTGTTGTACCAGGGCTGAATTTTGTCTCCAGCACTCTGCTATCACTCCTGGTCCCTTTGCTAGAAAAGCCCTGTAGTTGCCATGTCCTCATCATCACCCAGGAGTTGGGAGATTTGATTTTAAGTGCAGGTTCTCTGAATGGGTCATTGTTTATTTCCTTTTTCCTTCTAACAGGGTCCCTTTGGGCCTCCTGGCCAAAAAGGAGAGGTATGTGTGAGACACTGAGGATCACAGCCCTAAAGGTTTGGCAATAACATGTTTATGGGGTCTTCTGATGATCTATCTTCATAAGCTATGTTCTGGCCGTTTCCTACAAGCACCTTTTCACCACGACCATATAAAATTGATGACAATTTTTTGCCGCATTGAAAACATCCAGATGTGTTTCATGGCTTTGCTGCACTAAGGACTCCCGTGACCTGTGTTGTAAAACCACCCATAGGAAGTAAGACATGAACATGGTCAGCCAAACCAGTTAGAGGAACTTGAAGAAAGGCCTAAGGAGTTCCCATGAGAAAAAAATAGACTGTGCCTTCAATGTTTAGGTTTAGTTTTTTTGTTTCTTCATTCCAGCCAGGAAAAAGAGGAGAACTTGGTCCAAAAGGTGCCCAAGGGCCTAATGGGACAGCTGGAGCCCCAGGGATCCCAGGACTTCCAGGGCCCATGGGCCATCAAGGGGAGCAAGGCATTCCTGGCATCACAGGGAAACCAGGGCCTCCTGTAAGTATCCTCCGATTCTGGGGTCTCTGGATGAGTGTATGGTGGATTTTGGGTGCACATTGGGAGACAAGGGCAGGCAAAGGTGGGTAATTGTGTGCACAGGCTGAGAGCCCTCACTGAGAGTTCACCAGTGCAAAGAGATGAGCAGTTTGCGAGTGTCAGAGGTAAAATGCCCTACACGTGTCTTAGGAGAATTAATTATCTTCTCCAACAGCCACACACAAACAGATTATCCATGTCCATTGGGATGGGCTGTGAGACCCTGCTCTCATTACAGAAGTGAGTTACAAGTTGGATCATTATAAAAACCACTACTTCAAATGTTAGACCTCTTAAACCAGAGTTCATGTTTTATCCTTCAGAAAGAGCCAGATAAGCCCCAGATTAAATATCTGACCTAACATTAAGCTCTGCCATTAGTGCGACAGAGCTGCTCAGTTGAAGAGAGGGGGGAAAAACCCACTTCTCATCACTTGGGATCCTCTTCTCACTGAGCTGCTGTCAGGGGTGATTATCAGTTTGTCTAAGGACAGATTCCTCCATTAATTGCAGGGCAAAGAGGCCAGCGAACAACATATAAGAGAAGTCTGTGGGGAAATGATAAGCGGTGAGTATTGCTGAGAGAAAACTGACATCCAGTACCATACTTAGCTGACAATGAGCAGGTCTTGAATACACCATGGCTCCTGAGGTTTGTTTTTCTGTCTTAATATGAAAAAGAGACATTGACCTTAATGTAAGGAGATGAGTCAGGTCACCCTGTTGTCTGGGATGTCCTTCATTTTTCTGAAATGGGTAATTTTAAATTATTTGTCATGGTAACATACGATGTGTGCTGAAAGCAGCTTGGGCACGAGTACCTCGTGTGCTGGCTGCAGCAGCTGCCCTAACCTGTGTCGTTCTGAACCCTGGCTCCACTCCATGGCACCCTGATTGCCCTGGAGTAGGGCCAGCTCCAATAGACTGTCCCCAGCTCCCGTAGTGTGTCCTTCTTCCTTTGAATTTACTGCTTTGAGTTTAGGGGTTGTGTTCATTGTTTGGGATGAAGTTAAACTCTGAAAGTTTGTTTCAGAAAAGCTTAAGCATCAGTTTTTTGAATGCTCAACAACTTTTAACACTGTTTAGGAGACATCAGTGATATCAATGATTACAGTGGTATCGATGGCTTAAAAACCTACAGATTTGATGATCAAAATTTCCCTCTGCAGAGATATTGAAAAAAACCTCATTGTTTTGAGACTTGGAGTTGTCTGATTCTTCTTTCCAGATCAAATTGCACAGTTAGCTGCTAACCTGAGAAAGCCCTTGTCTCCTGGAATGACGGGTCGTCCTGGCCCAGCTGGTCCCCCAGGTCCTCCTGGAGTTACTGGAAGCATTGGGCATCCTGGTCCTCGTGGTCCCCCTGGATACAGAGGGCCAACAGGAGAACTTGGTGATCCTGGTCCCAGAGGTAAGACTCAGCCAAGCTGCTTCACTTTGACACCCACTGAACTAAATTGCAAATTTGTGCTAATTTCAGTAGTGAAGGAGAAAAGGTCAGACCTTAGGCAGCAGATGATCCTAGTGGGTAGCTTTGCAGCATATGCAAAGATCCTAGCACTGCTCATAGGACTTTGATCTTCTCTTGGTCTTTCCCCTTGCTGTCCTTGGATGCCATTGCTGAATTTGTCTCCCTATAATTACAGGTGACACTGGTGAAAAGGGAGATAAAGGACCTGTTGGCCAAGGTATTGATGGGCCTGATGGCGATCAAGGACTTCAAGGTAAGGCTGGTGCAAATAATCTAATAACCCATGACTAGTATGTAAAGGCTTAAGAGGAACAGCTCTGCATGTTGCTGGCAGTTTTGTCATCCGTTTGTCCCTGTGATGGTTACAGGAGGGTGGTTTTTCCTGTGGGTATGGTAGGAATAGAACTTAATTAGCTTGTCCCCTCTTCACACCACTCCCATTCTAGTCCTAAATGTTTTGGAGGATGTTTCTTGGAAAAGGCTGCTGGGACAGCTAGACTCTTTTGTTGTTCTTGGTTTCTTCCACTAATGGCTGTGAAAGGTTGGGAGAGAAACAGCTATAACTTGGTAGTGTAATGATGTTGACAGATAGTGGTGTTACTGCTCAGTACCTGGCTACAATCCCAGTTCCTCAAGTCAGGAATCCTTCATCAAAAGACTCCAAGGTTGATTTATGCATATTAACAACTATCTGTTAGAAACTTAGAAAGATAGCTTTTATTTTGCTCACCTTTTCTAACTGATGACAATGAATAAGCTACAGGCACCAAAAGCAGGCTCTGCATTCTTCCTAAAACCAGACTATTTATCCCCAGTTGTCTCAGATTCTTCCGTAAAGTAATGGCATTAATCCATAAATGTATTCTTTGCCAAAGCATGTAAAAAAGAGGCTGTTTCACATATTGGCTACTGAGAGCATGTGTCTTACTCATGAAACACAAGGAGGTCACCAGCAGTTGCGATTCATCACTCACATGAATAAAAAGAATGAGGCACCATCTCTCTATCACAGTCAAGTCAGAGATGGAGGTTTTTAGAGCTGCCCCTTGAGGAGGCAGAATTATGTTGTGCAGTAATTTAGACACTGTCAGTAGCTTGCTCTTACAGAAATGAGTGGTTTGTGAATTATTTTTGGCATCTGAAGGGAAAAAAGAAATAACAATCATAGCTTGAGTCCAATTATTGTTTACAATCAACAAGGTGTACTTCATAGTAAGCACATTTTTTAAATTAGAAACTGGTATAGAGGAAACTCTGTAATGTCAGGGAGATGTTCTGCATCATCATTTGCTCTGCTTCTCTTACTCAGACTCTTAATTACAACTGCACGTAAGGAGGGTGTGAAAGCAGCTGGTGGCCAGGAAGGAGGGGCAGCTGTGAGCTCTCCTGTTATCATAATAAAGAAGTTGTGAACTCACACATCCAGGACATCTCTTAAGCAAACTGTACAGGGATGTGAGATAATTCTGGTTACAAATGACTTATTATTCACGGAGTCGTGCACTGACAAGGCAGTACTGAGCTAGAATCCAGTTCTACAGAGGTCAGCAGAAGCCAGGAGAGACACCTGGTAAAAAAAGTGATAGTAAACATTTGCCTTCAGCTGTACTGAGGTAATTCCAGTAAAGCCAGAAGTGCTCTAAAAAATCCAACACACATGCTCCAGATTCAGGCTAAATTTATTCAACACCTTGTGCTCAACAGGCTGTAATCAATCTGATGCACAGACACCACAAAGGGTTTTAAAAACTCTAAATTAAATAACATATATACACAGACACAGAATACAGGGCAGGAAATCATTCATGCATCTTTTCTCTTTCTTGTTTAGGACCACCTGGGGTACCTGGAATTACTAAAAATGGTCATGACGGTGCTCAGGGTGAACCCGGTCTTCCAGGGGATCCTGGCACTCCTGGTGCTACTGGGGCTCAGGGAACTCCAGGAATATGTGACACATCTGCTTGCATGGGAGCTGTTGGAGCATCAAGTCTCAAAAAATCGTAAAACAACAACTACAAGAAGTGGAGAAGTGACTGAGTATTTAACTAAACAGTGCTTTATAAGAAAACAGCCTGAGTCCTCCTAGTGCTAAATGGACAATGTTCCTTCTATGGTATTAAGTGGAGACTTAGCCACACTTCTATGACAAAGAAAGCATCCAATGAAAACTTTAACTCAAAGATGCTTTATGTGGGTTTTCTCCTTTCCGCCCCCCAATAATTTTCCAGAATTTTTACTGCTAACCAGCCTCATGTTCTCTTTCTCCTTTTCTTCAAGAGACATGCAAGAGGAAATATTGCTCCTTTTTACCATCATCCCCCACCTGTTTACTAAAGATCATGACTTGTCTATATGTATGTCTGAGCTTTGTCCTTGATGCTGCACCCACCTGCTTCAGTCACGCAGGTCTGTGCACATTGTTAAGGTATTGGGGCACTTCAAACTGTTACATCCATCGGCTGAAATAGGCATTTAAATACCCCATATTTTAATATCTAAAGGTTCTGGCCAAAGGGAAGGCCAGTTAGTTGTTTTCTGATTGCACCTCAAATATTTGCCAAGGCTAGGACATGGTAATCCTGCAGTTCGACACAAAGGGTAATGTATATATTTTAATGTACAGGGGAGAATCTTTGTTTATCTCCTTTTAATAATAAAAGAAATTAAGTAACAGTGTTTCCACAACTTCTACTTCAGCTATTTGCACAGTAATTGTGAATAAAGCCCCAACTAAGCCAGGATGCTCTGCTAAAATCTTCTAAAAAGTCCAGCCAAAATCACCTGTATGAGCTGTTGCAAAAATAAAAAGGAGACTTTTTTTTTAACCTCTTCTTTGTGATGTTAAGTGTCATTTTACACAGTGGCCCAAGTCCCACTTTTCCAGAACTGGTTTTACAAGGATTGTTTGGAAATAAATTGCTGCAAAATTGTCCATCTCCGTGATTCTAACACACTGTGTTTGTTTAGGAAGACTTTTGTCTACTTTAAACCACCAGCATCATCTACTTTTAAAAACCAGTAAGCCCACTCACAGCCCACTTGCTGGTCTATTTCTGCCCTCTGTGCTAAAGCCTATGAACAAAGAAGCAGTATCTTGAAATATGAAAATAATTATCATAAATTATCTACAAGATGTCTCTTTCTGACTCAAGTAACAACACTGGAACCCATTGGACAGTTGTGTGATAGACATTAAAAATAGATTTGTATTAAAAAAATGCCAACAGCATTGTATTCCTTCGTGGGGTAATTCTATTCAAACACAACAGATGTAAACTTTCCTATCAGCACAGTTTAGGAACTCTGCTCTTGCTCAAGCAATACAACCTTTGCATTTTTTATGGAAAAAAAATGGGTGTTATGTTACATTAACTTCAAGGTTTTTCTACTCTTGAAAAGTACATTTGCATTTAGTCATTAAAATAACAGGACAGAACGTGATGCTCTACAACTACTAACAGTACTGAATTGTCTTTTAAAAAAAAAACAACAAAAAAAATCCTAAAGCAGAACAACAAATGGAAAAAGAACAAATTTTTGTAATAACTAAAGAGCAAAAAGCTGTCACCATGTTTTCGTGTAGCTCTGGTCCCAGAGCCCCAAGTTCTATTGCTGGTAGTTAACCTCCATTTCTATTTCCAATAAATAGTGTTTTCTTTAAAGCTCTATTTATACATTTTCACATGTTATAGTTTGCAATTCATACTCAGCATGTATTGGAGAAAGCAAAGTCCTATTTGGGCCATTGTTAGCCACGTGTCACACAGTTCAAGGCAGTTAGGTCAGATTACCTGGTCGCCATAGCCGTGTGTGTTTTCCTGCACTGGAGGCATTACAAATGAGTCTGAACTTGCTACTTTTAGTCTCTTTCCTGTTTTACCAGAGAACACAGACTCAAATTCCTGAAAAAAAAAATATCAAAATTTAGAAAACCCAAGTGTTTAACATATTTGAGATGAATGGTTTTGTTTCATAAGTGTCTGGGGAAAAGAAAACCCAAAAAACTTTACTTGGAAGTGCCCAGGGACCACACCAGTATCTAGACAAGCGGGATTTCCTCTACACACTCTGTCTACTCTCTTGAGATACCCAGCACAGTCAGTTACTCCGGGGATGCAGCTACTGCTGTGCTAGCCTGGGCAGGCAACTGTGAATCCTAGCACTTAACTATCACTTCATGAAAACTAACTACAAGATCAACAGAGGGAAGTGGTGCAGGAATTCAAAAGCCATCGAGATGTGTGGTGAGGTCCATGGATTAGTGGTGACCTAGCAGTGCTGTGGCAATGGTTAGACTGGACCTTAAAGGACTCTTCCAACCAAAACAGTTCTATGACTTCATGAAATAGAGAAAATGAAAAAGGGAAGGGAAACTGAAAAGGACCTCAATTCTGTACTGCTGTTGACACAGTATCATGGCTCAGGAACTGGGCTAACTGAAAAAAAGAAATAAATTTGAAAATCTGATTTCAAAAGCCTGACTGAGGATAACATGATTTCACACTCCTGAAATAACCCTGCTATTCAAACAAATAAAAATTTCAAGGATTCCATCTACATCTAGCAGCGACAGCTTTAAATCACTTCACATTTTTAAAAAGAACAAAAACGAAATTACATTTAATACCTGTTTGAGAGAATCCCCGTGCCTTTCCTGAATGTACTTCAGGAATGCAGTCGTCCGCTGTAAAGTCGTCGCCTTATCAGTATCGATAGTGCAGAACGGCACCAGAAGGTTCAGCTCATCACAACAAACCCGGATCCTGCGCCTAGCAGCAAATAAATACAGAAGGTTGTCAATGGACTGAGGGAATTGGGGCTGTTCAGTCTGGAAAAGAGAAGGCTCCGAAGTGACCTCCCAGTATCTGAAGGGGGCCTACAAAAAGGCTGGGGAGGGACTATTTAGGATGGCAGGTAGCGACAGGACTAGGGGCAATGGAGCAAAGCTGGAGATGGGTAGATTTAGAGTGGATGTGAGGAGGAAGTTCTTCACTGTGAGAGTGGTGAGAGCCTGGAATGGGTTGCCCAGAGAGGTGGTTGGGGCCCCCATCCCTGGAGGTGTTTAAGGCCAGGCTGGATGGGGCTCTGGCCAGCCTGGTCTAGAGGGGGGTGTCCCAGCCTGGTGGGGGGGGTTGGAACTGGATGATCAGGTGGTCCTTTCCAACCCTGAGTGATTCTGATTCTGTAACTTCTCCAGTTAAGTGATCCTGCCGTGGCAGGGGGATTGGACTAGATGATCTTTCAGGGTCCCTTCCAATCCCTAATGATTCTATGACTGCAGAAAAAGGCAGAATACAAAAAGGAATATGGGCAACAATTCTGGGTCTTCTTGTGGTTTGCTAAGAGCTTTGCAGTTATCTTGTCTTTATTAGAGCTGGTAAAGTATTTTGAAATCTCCTTTTGTTTGTTTATAGAGTACAAAACAAACCAACAAGACGACCACTATGAAACATCTATTTTTTTTTCCCTCTACCAATTGCCAAATGCTCACCAGCCGCAGTGATTTTTAATGTAGGTTAAACAAAATACATCAGATTCACATTTAACTCTTGCTAATAAGGGGACTATACCAGTATTTCAGGCTTCAAACACCTCCTACTGCCACTTTGCAAAGAAATCACCTTCTGTCTCTCTCCAGGCGGTTGTGTCTCTCTCTTCGCTGAGCCATTTCGTCCGGACTACCACCCTGCCTCTGCATTCTTGAACGGGGCTGTGCTGGTGGCCAGGAGCCTGGGGCAGTGGTGCTGCTTCGGCTGTTGGCATGCAGGTTCTGAATCTCACCAAAAGGTTTGCGATCTGCATTTGGATCCAGTGGGCTCATCTGGCCACAACTACTGTTTATTGTTTGCTTGCACAGGGAGTCTTCTTGGAAAAACAAAGAGGAACAGGAGACACTATTTATAGCCTTTCCATTAATAACTGAAAGTACTGATCATAGAAAAAAAACTTTATTGCTTAATTTATGAGGAATAATCTTTGAAGCTCTATGGCCAGTCTAGATCAACTCTTAGAGCAACTCAGGGCCTTCATAAGCCCTTGGGTGCTGCTTGTATCATAATTCACCTAACTTCTGTTTTGTCAGAGAACCCACTATGATCATGCCTGGGAGCATCTGAGGCAGTTCTTTAACTTCTTAGTTTGCTACACACTGGATCTATTATAGAAGTTTGTGGGTGAAAAAGTACAAGAAGAAACCAGCTTCTTCTCTAAGCCCCGTTTTTCAAAGGGATTTTGCAGCCATGAGTTTCTCACTTTAAGCTACAAATGCCACCCAAACTGTAGCATCATTATTAAATTTTTTTGGAGACAACTAGTCCTTCATTGCCTGTAGCACAGCTCACACACAAACCCCACATCTCAGGGAGCTCACTAAAACCATCTTCATTCTAGAACACCCACCAATTCAGACAAAAAACTTGTAGATTTGAAGACCAAGAGAGAGCTAAGTGAAAAGACAATAAATGGTTTACCTCCCACTTTAATCCAAACCTCCTCAGAAAAACTTTTATTCACGGCAGCTACTGACTGTTGTGTGGAGTCAACCTCCTGATAGCCAAAAGACAACGTCTTAGGTATCTCGAGGTCCTGATGTCTGGCAGCTTCCAGAAGAGTGCAAGGTGTTCCAGAGGTCTGTGAAAAGCAAAGGGAAATGCTCTGAGGACTATAAACATAAAAAAGGGACTGATTTTATATCTTCATGTTAACATCTTCAGTTTTGGCCCTGTGATTCAATGTGTTGTATCAGAATAAATTCCAGTAACTTCTGCATGCAACCACGGGATTTTGACAGACTGATGAGCCTTATGCCGACACCTCTGACATTTCAAAGTGCCATACTGTCACTCTTGCTTCAAAGCTTAGCCTACTGGGAAGGAGAGGGAGAGGAAATCAAAATTAGAAAAGAATCATAGAAAATGGTACTAAGTGCTTTCTTTTCTCATGTGGGTGAAGCTGATGATACTCCGATAAACTCAAGAAAAAAAACTCTTTCTAGTATGAAATCTAATGTTTTACTGACTGCTACTGGTCTTGTCCCCCCTGTACTGGGCAGTGGTCAGGCTACACCTCGAATCCTGGGTTCAGTTTTGGGTTCCTCACCACCAGAAGGACAATGAGGAGCAGGAGCTTCTCCAGAGAAGGCTCTGGAGCACAAGTGCTCTGAGAGGTAGCCAAGGGAACCAGGGGATTTTAGTCTGGAGAAACAGAGGCTCAGCAGACCTCCTTACTCTCAGCAACTCCTCCCTGAAAACAGATTGGACGTGGGGGTCCATCTCTACTCCCAAGGAACAAGCAACAGAATGAAACTACCTTAAATTGTACCAGACTAGGTCTAGGTTGTCTGCAAGGAACAATTTATTCCCCAAAAGGGTTGTCCAGACCTGGTCCAGGCTGTCCAGGGCTATGATGGAGTCCCCACGTCTGAAGGGGTCAAAAAGCCATGCAGATGTGGGCTGCGGGACAGGGATTAGTGGGGACCTGGCACTGCTGGGGCAACAGTTGGACTTGATGAGCTTAAAAGTCTTTTCCAACCTCAACTCTGTGATTACCTGGATGACAACTGATTTGACTATTTTGATGGCCCTACAGCTTAATGCAGGAATAGCCAAACTGCATTACAGCTCACTCTGCCCATCCAAATTCAAACCAAGCAGCACTTTAACACAAACCTTTACAATTCTATTTCACCTAAGAGGTCACCGTCATCAGTATTTTAAAAGAGCAGAGCACACCAGGGGTGAGCTAGTTGTCTACCTGGGCTTGTGACAGATGAGTGCTCCCAGCAGCATTCACGGTGAGTAAGGGGTATGTGAACTGTAAAGAAGTGGTAGGTGCAGTCTTACTCTTCCTGGAGGCAGCAGCACACTTCTTTTGTTGCTGGTGAGCAGGAACACCCACCAGTTCTGATGGCTGTCCAATCAATGTTACTAAACTTAAAAAACAAAACACAAACAATAGCAAAAAAAATGAACAGGGAAAACATTCCAGACTGACTACTTGGAAACGAGCTCAGAAAGATCTACAGCTACACACACTTCTAGTAACTATCACTGAGGAAGCAGTTTTGTTTAGTGTAAGCAGAAATCATTGCTATTGCCAGATTGCCTACTGCAGGGACAAAAATAATCAGCTGAGAAGGTTCTTCTGTGCAGTAACAATTCAGCTTCATGCCTCAATAAAAGGTTTTATCAGCACAACAACAGTTAAAGGGACAGACTGTAAAACACTATCCTTGCTCCGGTTTTTCCATCATCACACCTTAACGTTCTAAAACTAAACAATTGCTCTTAGTATTTCATTACGATCAAAATCGACTTTGCTTTTATTGAATTGCATTTTAGAGCTAGGAAACCTTCTTCTCTTGCCTTTATTTACGTGTTGTTATCATGACTAAAGTTATAAGTAACTACTATTACTATTTGGAACTACTGTAACACTGATACTGTAACACTGATAACCGCAGAGGAGCCTAACCTGAGGGCAGGGGAGCTGCATCCCTGTTTAACTGGCAGGGGTTAGAAAGAGCCCAACCCAACACTCCCCTGTATTAAAAAAGCACCATTCTTAGGTTTCATTGTTTTGAACTGCAAGACATCATTTAACAACATAAATTTAAATTAATTGCAACACACTTGTTAAGAGTTACTCCACATTCTTGGCGTTCTTGGCATCTGGGGTTTTCTGTCTGGATGCTGTTGAATCTTTCTTCCAACCGAACTCTTACTGCAGATTTTGGTCTAGGCTCTGGCACTAAATTTTTGACAAGTATGCCTTCTTTATTTTCTCCCTCAAAATTTTCACATTTAACTTTTACTAGACTGTGTCCTGGGACTTCTCCAGAGCCGCTGTTGAGTGTTTTATCTGTTTTGTTCAAAGGGAGGTTGCACTCGCCAAGTAACATCATCCTGAGCTCCTGGAAGTCAGCACAGCCCAAGTGCGGGATTGAACTTGACACACCACCCTCAGAGGATAGACCTGACTGACAGAAAATTGGGTAAACGAACGGGTTCCCAGCGCCGCTGGACAAACACCCCTCCGGACTGGTGCTCAAGGGTGAGGGCTGGAGCGGAGCCAGGTCTGCAGAGTTACCCGAGAAGGAGAAAGCCCCGAGCCTAGCTTCCGCGTCACCTCTGCTAGCTTGTGCCTCCGTGTGTGAGTACATGTGCTGCAGCTGCGTGTATTCTACTTCCATCATCTCCACCAGGCTGACGTCCGTGGTGGTGAAGCTAAGGTTGTGCTCACCAAGGGCAATTTGGCCACTTGAGCCTCCTGGTCCGACACCAGCGGCAGCGGGATCCGCAGCGCCAACTGTGCTTTGGGGGACGGAGCTCTGGGGCTTCTCGAGGGCTGATCCTGACATGACTATAGTGACCCTCAGCAGCTACCAGCGCCCCGGCCAACCGCAGCTATCAAAACCAGTCAATAAAATAAATAAAAAATATAAAAAAGGGGAGAGGGGGAGGAATGGCGCTCCACGCCGATTCACTACTACCACGAGGTAACACGGAGATGTCAGCTCCCGCCTACTCCGAATACGAACCCCTTCCAACCCCCGTGAGACACCCCTGCGGCCCCCCGCACCTCCCCCACGCCCCAGCACCGCTGCTCGCACAGAAGTAGCCGTCAACTGCCACAAGCCGTGGGAGGCGGCGCTGAGTCCTCCCCACAGAGACCTGGCCAAGGCCTGCGAGCTAAACGCGGCGGGTCCGGCCCGGGCTGCAGGGACACAACTCACCTCACGCTCACCCCGCCACCCCCGCAACAGCTGGGGAAAACCGAATCTGTCCCTGACACCCCCCGCCCCGTCAGCGCAGTCACCGCCCCCAGCGGCCCCGTCTCCCCGCCCCGCGCGCCCCCGACAACGGCCGCACGCAACCGTCACCGGTCACCTGCGCAACGGCCACTCCCCAGCTCGTGCGCGGCCTAGCTGCCCCGCCCCGCGCCTCCTCCTCTCTGCTGGTGTCGGGGCGCCTCCGTCACTAGCCGTTAATGGCTCGCGGAAGCGGGAGAACCCACCCTGGTGGGGTTGGGGCTGAAGTGGCCGTTGGTGCCCTGTATGGGTCGTTGTGTCAGCACCCCATCATCCCCGGCACCGTTTTCCCCGGTGACCAGGGCCTAAAAGAGTCTGCACTCCTGAGGGAGTCATCAGTCTGCACGGAGCAGGGGGGTGGTGAGCAGAGGTTGTTAAGAGAGGCTAAAAGAAGCCTTGCAGGGTTAAAAGTAATTACTGCACTTTGTGTCGCTGCTGCAGTCAGTCCCTCATCTCCTGTAGAAAAATTAATAAATTACAATTATTTATATAATTATTTGCAATGCAGGGCTTATAAACTTTTCGACAGAATGTTCTGATGCCCTTAGAAAGATCTTCTAGGTTTGTCTCCACTTGCAAATCATAGAATCATAGAATCATTAGGGATTGGAAGGGACCTCGAAAGATCATCTAGTCCAGTCCCTCTGACACAGCAGGATCACATACATCAAATCACACAGGAACATATCCAGGTGGGTCTTAAACATCTCCAGTGAAAGAAACTCCACAACCCCCATGGGCAGCCTGTTCCAGTGCTGTCACCCTCACTATGAAGAATTTCCTTCTGATATTTATGTGGAATCTCCTCTGTTCCAGTTTATAACCATTGCCCATCATCTTTTCACTAGACAACATTGAGAAGAGCCTGGCTCTATCCTCCTGACACCCACCCTTCAAATATTTAGACATGAATGAGGTTACCCCACAGTCTACTCCAAGATAAAGAGACCCAGGTCCCTCAGCATCTCCTCAGAAGGGTGGTGCTCCACCTCCCTCATCATCCTCATTGCCCTCGTTGGACTCCCTCCAGCAGCTCCACATCCCTCTTGAACTGAGGAGCCCACAACTGGACACAACATTCCAGATGTGGTCTCACCAGTGCAGAGTACATGGGGAGAAGAACCTCTCTCAATCTGCTAACCAGTCCCTTTCCGATCCACCCCAGGATGCTGTTGGCCCTCTTGGTCACAAGACCACACTGCTTTCTCCTACACTGCTCTCCAACAGGTCAGTCCCCAGTCTAGACTGGTACCTGGGGTTGTTCCTGCCCAGATGCAAGACTCTACACTTACCCTTGTTATACTTCATTACATTTCTCCCTGCCCAGCTCTCCAGCCAGTCCAGGTCTCGCTGAATGGCTGCAGGTGTGTCAGAGACACCACCCAGCTTTGTGTCATCAGCAAACTTACTGACAGTGCACCCTAATCCCTATTCCAAGTCATCAATGAATAGATTGAACAGGACTGGTCCCAGCACTGACCCCTGGGGAACTCCACTAGATACAGGCCTCCAACTACACTCTATCCCACTGACCACTACTCTCTGGCTTCTATCCTGCAGCCAGTTCACCACCCACCTCACTACTCGATCATCTAGGCCACACTGCCTCAGTTTGGCTGCGAGGATGCTATGTGAGGCTATGTCAAATGCCTTACTCAAGTCAAGATAGACCCACATCCACTGCTCTACCATCATCTATCCACCTGGTTAAGCCCTCATAAAAGGCTATCAGGTTGGTCTTGCATGACTTGCCCTTTGTGAAGTCATGCTGTCTATCCCTAACGACCATTCTGTCCTTGATGTGGCTGCAGACAGCCTCTAGGACAAATTGTTTCATCACGTTTCCTGATCTGAAATATGCTCTCCAGTTCTGGGCTGCCTGCCTCAAGACGGATAGAGACTTGAATGAGAGAGTTCAGTAGAGGGCCACGAGGATGATTAGGGGACTGGAGCACTTGCCTTATGAGGAGAGATTGAGACATCTGGGAGTTTTCAGCTTGGAGAGGAGAAGGTTACGAGGGGACTTAATCACTGTCTATAAACCCGTGAGGGCTGGGCGTCAAGAAGAAAGAGACAATCTCTTCTCGCTTGTACCCTGTGATGGTACAAGGGCCAGTGGGTGTCAGCTGGAGCACAAGAAGCTCCATCTCCATATGAGAAGAACCTTCTTTACTGTAAGGGTTACAGAGCACTGGAACAGGCTGCCCAGGGAAATTATGGAGTCTCCTTCTGTGGAGACATTTAAGACCCCTCTGGCACTGTTTCCATGTGACCTGTTTTAGGTTTTATGATCGTGTTGGAGCAGGGGACTCGATGACACCAGGAGGTCCCTTGCAACCCCTCATGATTTTTAGACCTGTGGATCTCTCTGTATTTCCCTGCGTACTCTCCTTCAGACAGCAAAAAGTCAGAACCCTACAGCCTTCTACAGACTCTCCTTCTGGTTTTATCCTTCTAGATCTTTCAGAGACTTCCACGTAATCCGAAAAACACAGTCACCCAGTTGGTGACACGAGAGGTTATGAGAAGATAAAACCCCACCCATCTCTTTTGTAAAAGTGCAGGGATCCATTAATGTTCTGAAGTTCAAATCTGACCTCAGTTAATATTTTTCTTTCGTACAGATTTTTTTGATATAAAGCTTCAAATGATAAATATTTCAGTGTAGATTAGGGGATTACTGCGGACTGAGAGAAGCATCACAAGCCCGGATGTTCATGTTGCTGCCACCAAACAGCACTGGATAGTGATGTCCTGCAAGAAACTCTTCTTTCATTAAATGAGGAGGAAAGGAAGCCTGTGAGGGAAGGGAAGGCTCTGAGCCACCAGCCTCTTGTGGTTTGCTGAGAAGGAGCAGCACTTAGAAAATAGCACTCACACACAGACTGAGGGGACAACAGTTCTCTGTCGATGTTTATTCTGCTGACAAGAACAGAAAACCTGTGAAGTCCTGTACAACAAGAACAACAACAACAGAACACACAAAGAAAACAGCAACAAAAGATAACAAACCCTAAACCCCCAACATTTTGTAATCTTCAATATGTGGTTGGAAATGGTGGTGCTGCAGTAGCTGTGCCTGCGCTTTTCATTGTGGCCAGTGTTTGTAACACTGCAGGTGTAAGTGCTGAGCTGTCAAGAACATAAGGTAGGTGTGGAGGTGGGGGATATCCAGGCAGAGTTGTTCTTCCAGCTGGTTGTCCCGAAAATGTGTACTGTGGGGTCTTCTCCTGTGAAGCAGGCCGTTGGCCTTTAGAGAACAAGGAAGTTTCTGTTTCCTTCTGTGCTTGAGCTCCGATTTGCTTTTCCTCTATCTTTTCTCTTTTGATGCCACAGGCTGGACATTTCCCTTTCTGATAGACAGCCAGTCCAAGACATTGGTTTGGCTGTGTGATGTAAGACTCAGTTCTGAAACACTACTGGCCTTCGCAGCAGCTTAGCCACCTGGTAGGAAAGCAGGGGTAAAGGGAGCAGCCAGAAGCAATCATCTCTTTAGGAATTCACACAGATTAAACACAACCCAGCCAGCATTTTGATTCACTCCAGACTGAACTAGAAGCCACAGGCTCCCCAGTGGCACCGATCGATGCCTTCACTCTTCACAGGGTGGCCCAGAAGCACCCTCTGCTGGCACCGCACACTCAGTGCCCAGGGCTGTGTGGGGCACCTGGGAACCGCTTCGGCTCCACTGCCCTTCACCTGCTGCTCAACCTGAGTTCTGCTTTGGCCTTTATCCCCCAGACTCTTTTGGCTTCTCCCTCCCACACAGCGCAGCAGTAATTCTCAGCTGCACTAGGTTTCAGTGTTTGCACTGTCACCCGCCTGCAAAACAAGGGCACCTGCTTCCACCTTCATAATCCAACTTTCTTCCCAAGCACCTGTTGTTTCTGAGATCTACCTCCTGCCCTGCTGCTTTGCTGTAAGAGCCTCTCAGTGCTTCTGATCTGCACCACAAGCAGCTCCTAATGAAGCTGCCTGTGTGCTCAGCCTTTCCTCAAAGGCACCCAAAGGAAGGAAACCTGGATTGAAAGTCAATCCATGTAGGAAACTGAGACAAGGGTCTTTACCGTGGTGGCGGTGCTGAAGCGCTCCTCACGCAAATGCGTAGCTAAGATACACGAGGCTTTGTTTTTGAAACCATCAGCATCACAGTGCAGTTCCATCAGCTCAGAAAAGAACCCCCCTTTCCTCTGGGGCCGAGCAGAGACCTTTTTCACTGCCTAAGCACTCAAACCAGCTAGTTGAAAGAACCTAAGTCACAGCAGTCAAAGAGAGCAGAGGAGCCGTAGAGGGTGGCGACTTGTGGGTTTGTTTTCATCAACCTTGCGTCCCTGTGTTGATGACAAGGGACAAAACCACCCTAATATCCAGAGATCATCCACAAGCTGTGGCAGGTGCCTGCCCCCTACCAACCCTTCCCCTCAGCAACAGGTTCCTTCCACTGAAGCCAAGCACCCGTGGTGGCACTCTGCTGCCTTTCTGCCTGCTGTCCAAGCACCTTTGGGGTGCACAGCACTGGCAAAGTCAGAGAGGAAAATGCCAGCAGCAGGGACTAGCCTTGCTCACTTCAGAGTCACGGCAAAAATCTTCACACGGCTGACAGCAACAGGCCCAGTGTGACAGAACTTGTAGCGCAGAGAAGGGGAGCTCCAGAAGTTCCTGGCCAGGACATGGTCACTGCTCCGCTGTGATGCCCCTGCTCCTTTGAATTGGCTGGGTCCCAGGGGATGTTGGCTTCAGCAGCCACTCCTGCTCTGCCTGGCTCACAGCCAGGGCTCGGGTCATGGGCCAGCCCCTGTGCCAGCACAGCCCCTGCCATCCTCAGGATGCTGCTTCAGCACTGAGGCTGCCTTACACCAGCCACTCCTGTCCTCTAGCACTCTGGAAGCCAGATGTCCCACACGACTGCTCAGCAGATCCTCTCAGAGCTGATTTCCCACCTTTCAGAGATTCACTTGCAGGAATCCCACGGGCAATGCTGGAGAGTAAAGGAGCTCAGCAATGTCACTGAATTTATAAATATCACTTCCTCCAAGGCCAGATGCAGTGGGTTCCCTTGCGGAAAATCTCATGCAGACGGGCCAGGAGAGCTCTGTGCATGAGCAAGTAGCTCCTAAAGGAAACCTCAGGTCAGGAGGAGGTGCACAGTTTGTGGAAGCAGGGATTTGTTGTGTGGGGGACTTGGAAGGAAGTTGTTAGTTCAGTGTAGGGCCACGAGGATGATTAGGGGACTGGAGCACTTGCCTTATGAGGAGAGATTGAGACATCTGGGAGTTTTCGGCTTGGAGAGGAGAACGTTTCGAGGGGACTTAATCACTGTCTATAAACCCGTGAGGGCTGGGTATCAAGAAGAGGCAACCTCTTCTCGTTTGCACTCTGTGATGGGACAAGGGGCAGTGGGTGTCAGCAGGAGCAGAAGTAGTTCCATCTCCATATGAGAAGAACCTTCTTTACTGTAAGGGTTACAGAGCACTGGAACGGGCTGCCCGGGGAGGTTGTGGAGTCTCCTTCTGTGGAGACATTTAAGACCCCTCTGGCTGTGTTTTGTGTAATGTCTGGAGTATTGTGTCCAGTTCTGGGCCCCTCAGTTCAAGAAGGACTGGGAGCTGCTGGAGGGAGTCCAGCATAGGGCAACAAAGATGATGAAGCAAGAGAAACACCTCCCTTTTGAGGAAAGGCTGAGGGAGTTGGGTCTCTTTAGTTGTGAGAAAGAGATGGAGGGTGACCTGAATATCTCTAAATATTTGAAGGGTGGGTGTCAGGAGGATGGAGCCAGGCTCTTCTCAATGTCATCTAGAGATAGGACGAGGGGCAAAGGATGTCAACTGGAACATAGGAGGTTCATTACACATATAAGAAAGAACTTTTTTACAGTGAGGGTGCCGGAGCACCGGAACGGACTGCCAAGGGGGTTGCAGAGTCTCCTTCTCTGGAGATATTTAAAACCCACCTGGATATGTTCCTATGCAAGTTGGTCTAGGTGATCCTGCTGTGGCAGGGGGATTAAGATAAAGGTGATCTTACGAGACCCCTTCCAATCCTTGATGGTCTGTGATTCTCTATTACCTGTCTTAGGCTTTATGATCTTGTCCATGCAGGGTGGTTGGACTCTATGAGCCCCGAAGGCCCGTTCCAGCCCCTCATGTTCTGCGGATCTCTATGTATTTCCCTGCGTACTCCCCTTCAGACAGGAAAAAGTCAGAACCCTACAGCCTTCTACAGACTCTCCTTCTGGTTTTATCCTTCTAGACCTTTCAAAAAAACACAGTCACCCAGTCGGTGACACAGGAGAGTATATCGGGAGATAAAACCCCACCCACCTCTTTTGTAAAGATGGTCTGAACTGAGTGGAAGTTCAAAGCTGACCTCAGTTAATATTTTTCCTTCAGAGTTTTTTGGGTGTAAAAACTTCCAATGATAACCTTCCCAATTCAATGGAAAATAATGGTTTCAGAGTACACTAGGGGATTACTGCGGACTGAGAGAAGCATCACAAGCCCGGATGTTCATGTTGCTGCCACCAAACAGCACTGGATAGTGATGTCCTGCAAGAAACTCTTCTTTCATTAAATGAGGAGGAAAGGAAGCCTGTGAGGGAAGGGAAGGCTCTGAGCCACCAGCCGCTTGTGGTTTGCTGAGAAGGAGCAGCACTTAGAAAATAGCACTCACACACAGACTGAGGGGACAACAGTTCTCTGTACATTTTTATTCTACTTACAGTAACGAAAAACTTGTGAAGTCCCGTAGTTTAATGTACAGTGATATAGTTTGCCATATAAAATACAATTTACAGAAGATTCTATCAAGTAATCCTGAACAAACAGAAGTTCTGCATACTTTCATGTATGTCTTTATATTAGAAACATCTCATTAAGAAAAAAATCTTACACCATAGTAGATGTTGCTTTTAATCCCACCTCTGCATTTCACGCTCTGGCTGCGGGTTCAGAATAGATGACCATTTCAACCAAAACTTCCTTGGTGTAGAAGGACTTCAAAGCTGCACCAGTATGAACCAATATGATCAGCGTGAATATTTTAAGTCCACTGGGAGATCCATGGCATACTGTTACTCGCTGTGTAGTGTTCAAGTTACAAACGCTCACAGGAATCTAATTTCGAAAACTATTTGTATAAAAATACCAAAATATTTACCCAGCTGTTAATTTACAGGATCAAATAAATTAGTGAGGTGTTTGTTTACAGATTTGAATATGATGAGTAGTAGCAGTGTAACAAATATCATGGTGAAAAGCTTCCCTCTCAAAGCCCAATTTGAAGCGCCCTGAGGCTTCTTTTCAAGCTTAATACAGCCACAACTCCTCAGTGGAGTTTAAAATGAACTGCTGGCCTCACCAGGGTCTAAAAAAAAAAACCTCAATAGTGAACAAGTGACTTTGAACTTCTTTGTTTTGAGGAGCAAAACACTTTCAGAATGAAACATACAACAAAACAGGGGCATTTCTTAAATCTATGGCAAAATTCTGCCACAAAACACAACAAACCCCAAAAACTACTCCACTAACTCAAACTGAAGGAATGGATTCAGTCGGCTGTGTAACCAGTTTGTTCTTTTGTAGGATCTGCCAATGTGTGGTCTTGGACTTTGTCAAATACCTGCCTAATGGTTTTATAAGCCTTGCTCATTAGAAAGGTGCTACTCTTGTCCATTCTTTAATGAGAGATTTGCAAAAACTGTGACACTTCAAACCTCTCAGCCTCATGAAATAAAACAGCTCAGTATGACTTGTCTCTTTGCTGGACGTTGAACAGATGGGATTCCAAAACACAAAGTATCTGTAGGTAATAAAGAAGATAGTGCACCTGAAGCTTAGAACAGTCCATTTCCAAGTTCTCCATTGGTCACAAGGAATTTTTAATACTGTCCCTTCGCAGCCTTTTCCTAAACACACACAACCCTTCTGGTACAAAATGAACAAGACAGCGATGTTTGGGCTCCTGGTTTTAACATGTGTGCCTTAGGAACAATTTTGACACCAAAACATAAAATCACTGAAATGAGATGTAAAGGCTCCTGAAGTCCTCATTAAATCCTCTTCTAAAATTACAGTTCAAGTTACTGGAAAACATAACTTTATAATCTTAAAAAGCAATATGCTCTTCTTAGACTTTTCCCATTTCTGTACTGTGAATGGAAATTTTAAGATAAAGACACAAGTAGAAAAGAACCCAACATTTCAGTACAGGGAACGCTGTGAGTTTGTGTAAGAAAAACATTCTGCACAAAATGCAGCCACTGAAAGTCCAGTCCAGCCTGTCCTTGCCTTTGTTTGTGGCATTGTCACTCACAGTTGTTCCAACACTGCTTGTCTGTCAGTCCACTGGTAAGGCCAGTTTTACAACAGCATTGTTGGAAAGGTGAGAATCTCTATACACTATATACAGGTGGTGAGTCAGTCCTTGCTGAGTTGGAAAAGTCCATTATTTACAGGAAACATTTACAGCCACATTTCTATGACTGATTAGTGGAAGATGAAGCCTCTGTTTCCACTGGTTTCTGAGTTTCCTTCAGTACTTCAGGCTTCATCTCCTTACTGCTTTCCTTACTCTTACTCCGATCTTTGCGATCTTTTCCTCTTTCTCTTTCACGATCCCGATCTCTGTCTCGGTCTCTTTCTTTCTCTCTGCTTCGATCCCGATCCCTGTCTTTCTCTCTGTCACGATCTCTGTCTCTGCTTCTTGAGCGCTCTCGATCACGTCTTCGGTAGGATTCTCTCTCTCTGGTTCTTGCTCTGTCTCGGTCTCGGTTTCTTTCCCAGTCTTTAGCCCGATCTGAATCCTTGTCTCTGTCCTTGTTTTGGCTTCTGTCTCTGTTTTTATCCCATTCTTTGTCACGGTGCCTTTCCCAGTCCCTGTCTCTATTCCAGTTTCTGCCACGGTCTCTTTCCCAAGGTCTGCCATGTTCTCTGTCCCTTCGTCTATCCTCAAAGGGTCTACCTTGCCGATTATCTGCCTGCTGAGGCTCTGGCTGATCTAAACCCTTGTCTTTATTTCCTCCTTCGTATCTCTCTCTCTGTCTCCCTTCAAATGTTTGGCTTCTAAATTCAGGATTTTTGCCTTCTCGGAAATCAGATGATGACCACTGTCCTTCCGACTCAGACCCCTGACCAGACATATTGGAACATGCTGATGGTCCACCTTCCTCCCACATCTCTTTTCTGTGGGGTGGTGGAAGGTCCAGAAGTGGTCTTGGGCTTGGCTTCATACCCTGTTGGGACTGACCTTGGAAATGAAATCTAGAAGAGGGAGGTTCACTTTCTTCTGGATATGGTGCAGGTGCAGGTCCTCTTGGTCCTCCAAACTGACCTGGTGCTGGACCTCTCTGGTTGGCAAATCTGGGTGGTGGGCTCCCTCTCCGTTCTTCAAATGGCTGTGGCAAAAGTCCTCTTGGACCAGGCATATGATTTGGAGCTGGGCCTCTCTGCCCTTCAAACTGATTTGGGTGAGGCCCTCTTGGTCCCCCAAAATGACTTGGGGCTGGACCTCTTGGCCCTCCAAATGGAGGGCCTCCTCTCTGCCCTTTAAACTGAGACGGTGGGGGTCGTCTTTGACCTCCAAAAGGAAAAGGTGAAGGTCCTCTATTTCCCATAAACTGAGGTGGATCTTGTCCTTCAAACTGTCCTGGAGACCTAATCATTTCATTATATTGTGGATCTGAGAATTCCCTTTGTTCCATGTGAGGTTCCCGAAGATCTTCAAACTGAGATGGTGACATTCCTCTTGGAACTCCATGGTAAGATGGGGCAGGACCCCTGTTATCACCAAACATAGGTGGTGGTCCATGCTGTCCAGAAAATAAGGAAGGAATGGGACCCTTCTGGCCTCCAAATCTTCCAGATGGAGGTCCTCTTTGCCCATCATTATTGGGAGAACCTTGCTCCTCAGAGAACTGCGGGGACGGTCCTCTAAAATTAGGACCGTGAGGTCCTCCGGGTGCATTGAGCATCAGTGATGCTGCAGGCCCTCCTTTCTGTCCGGACATAGGAAATGGAGATCCAGCCAGGTTTTCTTCAAAGTGCTGTTGGGGAGGTCCGCCCTCACTCTGGATGGATGGAGACCCAGTTTGTTCTATGAACTGATGAGACTGTGGATTTCTTTGATCATCGTACTGCACTGATGAAAGACCCCTCTCTGATTCAAAGTGCCCAGCTGCCTTTTCCTGAGAATTAAACATCACATTTGAGAAAGAATCCCTTCCCACTACTTCACTGGAGTCATCTGACCATGGCACCTTGTGCATATCTTGCAGAGCCTGATTGTCGTTTGCTGCAGAGAAACTAGGCTGAAAAGATGTACTTGGAGGAGTGGGAAGCAGCACTTTCCGTAAAGGTTTGGATGTAGAAGGTTCTCCAGAAGCCATTTGACTCATGTTTTCCAAATTAACTTGAACAGTGGTTTCAAATTTGCTGCTAGATGCCTCTTTCTGGGACACTGTAGAAACATTTTCACTTGGAATCCAATTTTCAGCAGTAAAACCAGGCTGAGCAGCAGAATTTAAAGTTTGTTGTTCCTGACCAAGTGAAGCCTCCATAGCATTTGGAAAACTTGCTGGCAGAATTTCACTCGAGGGTATTTCATTCGGTACCACCTGTGGCTTGAGTTGAGAATCAACACTGTCATTAGTCTCTGTTGCCATTCTTCTGGCTTGGCGAGGATCTCGGTTCTGCCTTGGGTCACTGCCCTGGCTTAAGACTTGTGTTGGTTGATTTAAAGATGAAAGCAAATCTACTTTTGGTGTACCTTGCTGGTCATGATGAAATAGCGTAGGCTTTAGTAGGGAAGATTTTGGTGGTGGTGGTGGGGACATTAAAGCATCAGATACAGAAAAACAAGCCAGTGAAGCACCAAGAGCTGCTTTTTGTATTCGAAGGGCTTCTTCTTTTTGTTCCAGCAGTCTTTGCTCTTCTTCTATTTTTTTGTTTAATTCTTCCAACATTTTTTTCTGTTCCACCAAGGATGAGGATGCTGGTAAATTAGACATGTATGAAACAGGTGTTTCTGAAGAACTGCTTTTTGAGTCTGTATACATTTTGTTAGGTAAATCATGAACGGTAACTTTCGCTTCTTCCAAGATAGTCTCATCTTCTGGGTCATAGGCCTCATCCTCTAGTTCTGTTGTATTAGATGACTTTTCAACATTATATTGTTTTTCACTTTCACCAATCTGTACCAGATAAGCTTTTTCTGGATCATACTCTTCTTCAGGATCATATGGTCTGTCATCCTCCTCCTCTTCTACAGCTTTGTCTTTCGACATCTGTCCAAACTGCTGCACAATGGGATCTAAAAGAGGAGCAGCTGGCATTCCTCCATCAGCAGCAGTTTGACATTCCTGCCTTGAAGACTGGGCCAGTTCAGAATCCTTAGCAAGAGGCTCAAAAGTTTTCTTTTTTCCAAACAGTGTCTGCAGGATGTGCTCAAGAGGTGTTGCAGTTTTTGAGGATGAAGCCTGCGTAGTGGTAACGCTCGCAGGAGCAGTGGTTGAAACTGGTGGTGCTGCAGTAGTTGTGGTTGCACTTTTCATGGAGGCCAGTATTTTTAATACTGCAGGTGTAACTGCTGAACTGTCAGGAACATGAGATGGGGGTGGAGGTGGAGGAGATCCAGGTGGAGTTGTACTTCCTGCTGTGTCTCCTGAACATGTGTACTTTGGGGTCTTCTTCTCTTGTGAAGCAGGTAGTGACCCTTTAGAGAACAAGGAGGTTTCTGTTTCCTCCTGTGCTTGACTTCTGCTTCGCTTTTCCTCTATCTTTTCTACTTCAGTGCCAGAGGCTGGACGTTTCCCTTTCTGACAGATCACCAGTCCAAGAATGAGATTTGGTCGAGATGACTCCAGGCCTGTAGGCAAACACAAAGATTGTAGATGTAAGAACAATTTTTAAATTAGGCTTTTAGTAGAAACTTATTCATCTTATACAGTAGCAGCTACAAAAGTCATAGAGATGGTGGTTGTTCTAAATCTCATTCTCTATTGTCACTGGCCAACAGCATACGCAGCTCTATTCTTTTACTTTGTATGGGTGTTTGAATACAAATCATAGAATTATAAAAGCTGAAAGAGACCTCCAAGATCAAGACCAATCATCAAGCCAATACCTTCAGTAAAAGATTGCAGCAATAGGTCTATTAAATGTCTCCACAAGTGTTCCAATGCTAAAATTGCCACAGTTCCTCTGTTGTTACATCCGTTCTGTTGTTTGACCACCCCTACCTCTCCTCCTGAAAACCCGTGTCTTTACTACTCAGTCGTTCACAAGGCCCTTGTACCTGCAGAGACACTGGGACGCGAGAAAGCCTGGGCCAAGCTCCATTAACTGCATTTCTGTTATAACCTGTGCTCAAAACTTTTGACACTGACACCAGTCTGTAAATATGCTATCTGAGTGAAATAAACACCAGCAACCACTGAAAGCTATCCCCCTCCAAACTCTCATTTAGAAGCAGTATTGAAGCTGCTAAACCACTCCGGTTTTTTCCAGCCAGAATATTTTCAGTCTCCACAGAGGCAGAGAAGCCGCTAACAAACTAAAACAAGGTCAGAAGGGCGTTTAGTGTGTGGGAGAATGGGAGGGTGGGTGCGTTTGCTCTCTCTTCAGACCAGTTGGTCAGACAAGAACTTGGTACTCAGAATGCAACTTTAAACCCTTTTTGCAGGACTCAGTTTGATGCTGGTGGACTTTCTGCAAGTAAATGCCATTGTGAGCAGTTCCTCCTTTGCAGAAAGGTCCACATTTGAATCCTCGGAGGAGTATAACCATTAACAAGGAGAGAGTTTCTGATCAAGAGGCAGAATGCAGAGGTCTGTAGGTCTGACTTGCTATTGTATTTCTTCCTTTTACAGGCACAGTTCCCACTGGTACTTGTGTAAGAGAAATGTGTCCCAAATGAAGAGCAGGGAATATACCCTTCCCAGTCGGTGGCAAATGTAGAAAAATCTGTGTAAAGAAAGACTGGTTTAGCTCCTGGATTTAATGACTTCTAAGTGACCCACACTTGAGGACCACTAGCTTTATCCCTGTGCCACTGGTTATTACTTACACCCAGCTGGGAAGCAGGAACAGAGAAACACAAACCAGTCTGTAAAGTAACAGGTAATATTCCCTGTGGTTTAACAGTAGAGCAAGGCCCCTGCCCTATGCTGTTCCTTCTGCTCATGATCCTCTAAGTTTTACAAACATATAGTACATCCCTTGTTCTTTTGAAACCAAACTAACTGCTCACTAAGGAAAGATGTTTAAATATCTGATTAATAGTGCTAAACTCTATGATACCAACAGAAAACCCCATGTGCCACAGTCACAGATACATAACATTATGAAGTCACATCCACATATGTGGAACTTTACTGAATGAGAAGTTTTAAGGAGACTCTTACATTAACCACCTCATGAGAGAATTATAGCAACCACTCTCTTACATTAATGTTTGTGTTTAATCAGCTTCATAATGTCCAAGTTCTTTGCATGCTAACTTCACACTGAGGAGTCAGTAAAAGAGTTTTGAATGTTTTGAGGCTAAATGTTCAGTTCTGTCAGTGAGAAGATTTACATTATTTCACAGTTCAGGGGTCAATTTTTACAAAGTCCTGTGGTTAAGTGGATACTGGACAGGCTGTTTTAAATACCCTGATGTATTTCATTTGGCGGCACCTATTATTTCCTCTTGGTACATTTACAATTCAGTGTCAAAAAGATTTTTCCCCCAGGTACAACATTTCTGCATTAATGAGTGTTGCCAGTTCTCCTTTCATATTTAGGAAAAAAAAAATCTAAACATTACAAATACATTAAGAGAACTAACAGCTACTTTATCAGAATTAAGATTCACTAATAATAGAGGCGCAAGTGTACCCCGAGATGGACAGGGACTGCTGAGAGGTACAATGAAACAAGGCAGGAAAGGAACAAAATTCTTTTCCGTGACATCTAAGATAGATCAGTCTCGCATTTAGTCTGTGAATTAGATGTCCTTTGCACCAACAGCCTCAAAGCAATTCTAGCAGTTCTGTTCTCAATAATTCACTGCTTCAGATGAAATAACGTAAGATCAAAGCAAGACAATACAGGAAACTAAACCACAAATGCATACAGTTGGAAGAGAGTCATCAGTTAGAAACGGTTCATTGTGTATGCATTTGCTTTATATGTTTTCCTTTACCAGGACAGGAATGGTGACCCCAAGTCTGGGCAGTGTTGCTCAGTGCAGAGCACCACTCACACATGTTCATCTCAAAACTCCTAGTAAGAATTCACTATTATTCTGTTGCTAGTTTCAGACTTTTAAGAGTAGACTTGAGAGTTCTGCAATTAGCGACAAGGAATCACCAGCACTGAGTAACAGAAATAAACAGGTTTCAGAAATCCATCAGACAGAGCAGTTAATAAAGAGCAACGAGGGAAAAATTGAGTTGGAATCCCTGTAAGAAACAGAGCTCATGTCACTACTTTAAAAAGGGCAAATTTTTAATATGCTTTCAAGGCAATAAATTCTAGTAATAAATTAATAACACTTCTAATTGAATCTCTTCAGAATTCAATCATATAAATTCATTACAATTTTATATTCTGACACTGTAACTTTGCACAACTACTAAAAGTGAAGCCAAACCTGGCTTCTACATTCACTGCAAGTGGTCAAATACTAAATGTTCCTTGCAAACAGAAATACAGAGCTCAATTAGCTTTCACAGATCAGTGCCATTCTATTTCAGCAGCCATAAATAAAGTACCTAATTTTATGTAGTAACAAAAATGTTGGCCAACAGTCCAAATTACTGCTCAACTCTTGTGTTTCACAGGCATCTGATAAATGCCGCAGGCTGTGTCACCATAGCTGTCAGTGCTAAACTAGTTATACAAAAGTGTTACTTTATCAGGTATTTGCAGTCCACACGCTGGTTTTATTGAGTTACATTCCATACGTAAAGCTGTTTAAAACCGGATATACTGAAGATTAGCTTGGGGTGCATACTTGTCTCTCTTGCCCTTAAATACATATCTATGGATCTAACAGCCACATCCTTTCCTACCAGCAGCCAGTAAGGAGTTCCCTGAACTGTTAAACAGAAAAACCAAATTCCTGTCCATCACTGACGAACCAGGGGAATGGTCTGAGCAAACCCATGGTACAGAGCAATAAACTGCAGAGACCAACACAGGATGGTCTTTACATTTTATCAACATTATTTAAATATCCAATTAGTCATGAGAACACTGGAGAATTACTGTCAAATCTGTGCACCCTTAGCTCAGGGACACAGATCAGGCCCAGCACCAAGACACACCTGCTGCATGGCATCAGAGGGCAAAGTAAAGGATCCTGATGCCATGCTGCTCCACTCTCTCATCTCCTCATGAGGTCTGCAGAGATGGAGACACTGAGCTCCATTCTGAGTGCAGACACCATTATCACCCATTTGTTACTGGTTTTAAGAGCACTCTAAACAGCATGAGATTTCATGCCTTCGTACTTTAAGGAAAAAAAAAGCCCACAGTTCCCACTTTAAGCTACTAATCAAGAGAGAGCAATATCTCTGGGACCTTTTGCTGTTCTGTAAAAATGAATTAACTGTATTAAGATACTCATGGTGTCAGCATTGCCATTCCATTCCTCCACAAATTGTTTTCTATTGGTAACTGTCTAATCAGACTACTTCTCAGACTACTTCTGACAAGCTGCTTGGAAATCTACAGATGGGAAGTGCTGAATTACTTTTAAGTGTGTTTGTGACAGTCATTCAAAGACAGTAAAACCCCTGGAAAAGGCCAGTGCAGAGGAGCTCGTTGACGTATTAAATCTGGTAATAACTGAGATTAATTCTGGATCAATATGGATCACCTCCCATTTTCCTCTGGTTTTAAATCACCCACAGCAATGTTCTCTGTAGATCTTCTAGGGACTAGTGCAGTTCAGAAGGCCTCAGTTGTGTTTCAATTCTGGTCCCTCAGAAAACAGCACAAACCTCACAATCCATAGGTGCCTGATGGAAATGGCTGATCCAGCTGGAGGATCTTTGAACTAGGATTTATGGAGTGGCAGCATCTTACTGCGGTTTCCCTCCTCCCCACTCCAGTCATATTTCTTATCCCCATCTATCTAAAGCATACTGGTTTTGGAGTCCCTCCTAAACTCTCTGAAGTTACAGATTAAATATGAGACAATGACCACTGTCCATAAAATATTTTTATTGATTGTGAAAGAAAGCAAAGGCGCTCAATTCCATCAGATGGCACGAAGAGTTACGGATTACAAGTCTTTTATGCTGTGGGTTTTACAGATATAAAGTGACAGAAAAAAAAACAGCTTACCTGATGATTTTTTGCCCCCCAGATTGCATTCTGGTTTCAAAACATGAACACAACTTGGCACCGCTATGAGGTGAAGGCTGCTATAGGAGTCCTCAATAAAGGAGCTGACAGCAGCAGTGTGAATGGATTTTCTCTGAATCTGTTTTGTCCTATGGCCTCTCTCCTTTGCTATCCTTTAAGCTGCTCTGCCTACAAAGTAATCTTCCAGTTTGAAAACCTGACTCCTAAACTTTGCCTCCAAAAGCATCTCTTGCCAGTAACACCTCTGTCTTCTGAGCAGTTTCAAACTTTTGAACTGTGAGTGCAGCAAAACCAGGCTGACTTGACAAAGTTCTATGCTAAAATTTTTCTACATTTGCCTACTCCCAGTCTAGAGTTTCATTTGCAATGAAACCTGTAAAGGAAAAAGAAAGGGAAGAAGGAAAGCTGGTATTTCCACAGGAAAGCGAGCAGGCAACAGTTAGGCCAGTGCCTCCCTAAAGCAGGTTAGTCACCAGCCCAGCAAAAGACTGCAGACATTTTCAGCTGCTTTACTTGGCAATCCTGTTCCTGTGTGTCCAGAGAGGACAGAATTTGATTTGTTCTGGATGGAAAAAAAAGCCCAAGAGCTGAGACTTTCCTGCCTGCACCCCAGTGCTCCAAGCATTGGGCACTTAGCACTTTCACTTCTTGGCTGTGAAACAGCAGTAAAGGCTTTTTTTGCCTGCCCATCAAGAATTCTCTAAGTTAAGCACTAGGAGGTGTTGCGATCCAGCAATGACAGCTACAGTGCTCTAGGCTAGATTGCAACAATGCTGCCTGTTTAGCTGTAGCCTAAACTCCAAGGGCTGATGAAAAAGGACTGGAGAAAAACCTTGTCTGAGGATACAGAGCTAAGCGCCCTTTGCAATCTCCAACAGGAAGGGAGAGCCATCTTCCTGCCGATGCGCCAGTAGCTGTCGAAGTTGTATATCACTAACACATAGAAACCTGGCCCACACACAGTTGCTCCGAGAATGCTTTATTGAGTCTGGGGGGCACAGGACAGCCAGGTCAGCTCCTCTGTTGTTTCATACCTACCGTTCAGGACTCTGCAAACCATTGGTATGATACAGAAGTATTGCCTTCATTGTCACCTGCAGTTCTTCAACTTCTCAGGCTGTGCCTTTTCTATAAAACTCCAGAGAACTCTTTAGAAATTCTATGCACCTCCTCCAATCTCAGATGAAGATGACTTCCAATTTTGTCACAGAAGGATGTTTCAGGGCTGAATTAATTCTCAGTTCTTCTGTCACCATGTTCAGAGCACAAACACTGAGCAAGCTCAAGTCAAACTTTACTATTGATAATGCTTTCTAAAACCAGACCATAATAAAATCTGACTACCCCAACTACTGTCTAACACCTCCTAGCCCTAAGGAATGTGGATCTATTTCCTCTACAACAAACCGATTCTCAGAGGTTGGTGATTCAGAGTTGGCACCACTCAGAACATTTCTAATACATTGTGCACTGTACTGCACACACACGAGTATTTAGCGTGAGACAAACACTGGGTAGTGAAACCACTATAAATAGTACCTTTGTCTTTATAGATTTCTAGTCTCCTCTGTGGGCTGTTTCCTGCTTGATTTCAGTGATGGTGAGCAGCTTGTAAGGGTCTAGATTGTGTGGACCGATGGGTTGCTGGAGATAGGGTGGGGGCTTTTTGGTTTGTTTGTTTTTTTTTCAATACAGTTGCTGTTCCACAGTCTTGATTTTACAGGTAAAACTCTGCTCCTTTCTGCTTGGAAAGGCTGTGGTAATTTCACTTTTTACCTTGAACAGAGCCAGACTTCTGATTTTCCCTACGGACACACTGCAAATGTGGGGTTCTATACAAAAATCAGTAACGATTGCATTAAACATTCAACAATCCCTTTTTTAGATATACTTTTGTTTTGTCAACTGACCTAGCATTTATCCTCCCCTGTTTCAGGCTTACCTGGTCCCTCAAAAGGCAAGAGTTTGGAAGGAATTGGGTCCTTAGAGCTCAAAGGAATCAGGTAGAGATCCTTGATATGTCTGTTGGTGTTAGCTAGGACACCAAAACGTCCACGACTGCTAAAATAGGAGTAGAGGGAGATGTAGGCTACTTCTTCTTCTTCAGTTGCAGGGTGGAAACGAATCAAACACAACTCCTGTAATACAAAAGCAAAGTGGCAAAACTCAACCTGTAAACTAACAGCAAAGAAAATGGTAAAGGAAGAATTCCGGGGGTAAAAATTGTCGCTTCACCATTTCAACTATGTTTTCAAAGAAACAACCTAGATTGAAGAGGGGATGGTTGTTCAGTTTATAATATTAAAACAGATTTATGAATGTCACGTGAAAAATAGAAATTACTTCTGTATCTCACATCAAACTAAACATCTTCAGGCCCAAAATAACAGGAGAGAAACTGAAAACTCTTGGTTTCATGATTCTGTGCATTTCTTTAAAATTAGAATTTCAGTTTTCAGTACTGAATAAAGAAATTATTTAGGTATGCTAGAGGTAAAAGTCAGCAAGTACCATAAAGACGTAAGTACTGTGCAGAAGAGAGAGTGACCAAGAGGCTCTGCAGCTCAATTCACGTTTCTTACAGAAATCAATTATCTCAAAGGAGTAAGTGGCAGCTCTTCAGGTGAGATCTACCTCAGAATTGTCTGTCTACTACTTTGCATTGCAAAAGCTGCCATTTCACCCTGCTGTATTTTTCTCCAGGGTTTTGCCCTGGATTTGAAGTCAGTACCTTTGATAGCGAAGATTTGAGTTTGCCAACATACTCCCACACTGTCTTCGGTAAGATCCGCCCGCCAATATAGATGGTATCCGGTAAATACTAAACAAGAAGTATTACAGGATGGTGTGAGAATAAGCAGAAGAGATTCATCTTTAAAAGCAGTGCAGGTTGCCCCATCCCAGTGCTCCAGTGCACAATGCACTGTTCTCTTTGCTAATGATGACGATGATTCTGTGTGCCCGTCACCGCCTTTCTTTTGAGAGGCAATGCTGCTGTCTGACAGAAATTGTTCTCCATGCTTTCAGTGTCTCTGGAAACACTGTACTAGGGGCTACGAGGCGCCTGAATTAGACTGGCGAGCTGCCTGTCACAAGGACAGTGCTGTGGAGTAAAGCAACACTAGCCCTGCCAATCCAAGTCCTAAAGACACATGCTGTGTTTGAAACCTTTGAGCGCTCACCAGGCAGGCTCTACAAGCACTTCAGCAAAGAAGCTGCAGTCAAACTGTCCCCTGTCAGATTCAAACAGCCACGGAACTGTGTTTAAAGACAGGAGGACCCTTTCTGGAGTTGCGCAGAATGAAAACACGAGGATCAAAATCCCTTTGTAGGAAGAAGCCTGTGGATGTTGCCCTACCCTGCACCTCTCTATCTATCTCAGGTGACCCCAGCCTTTCTAGCATCAGGGACTGCACTACAGCTTTATTCTAAGACAACACACATGTAGGTGCTAACCTCACTAAGATAATCAAAGCACCCGGACACAGGATAGGCTTTAGTGACAAATTTGGCCACGCTCTGCATGTTAATGAATCCTTTCCAAATGGTGTTCAGACGAGAGAGGAAGATAGAAGTGTCACCGTCCTGAGGTGAGCGCGGCTCTGCAACACTGGAAAACAAAACAAATCCAAACCAGGAAGGTTACAGAATATGACTGACAATGGTTCTTCTCCTCCCTCCTCCCATCAACCAAATGACAGCACTTTGACTAAACGGGGCATTCATGTTTCCCATTGGCCTGGTACTAGTGAAAAAACCAAGGAGGGACAGCAAAAACCCCTTGTAGCTGCAGACAGGGAAAAAGATGCCATGAAATAGGACTTGGATCAAACTGCGACTCTGCAACACACTGATGTCAATGATAGCTTTCACGTCTCTAGAGGAGAGCTCACAGCTCTAGGACATGCACTAGAGATTATCTACATGAGGCAGCTGCATCGGGATCTTTTGAAAGAGTTTACTAGAGGATACACCCCAAATACAAAAGAGAAGCATGTCCTTTCAAGCCGATCAATTGGCTAATTTCAGTTCATATTAATAAACCCCGATCTAACAGTATTTTCATACAGGACAAACACCTGGAAATGCCTGGAAACCACCTCTTGCTTTCCAAGTCTGCATCATTCTTTCACGTTTTAGTCATCTGCAGGAGCATTGTAGAAGCTCTGCTGTCGACAAACAGCAGTACTCCAAAAATGTGACCAGCTAGAGAAGGCTGATGAGAAGGTATCTGAAAAACTCTATTTGGGCTTTGGAACTCCAAAGCTGAACTTGCCTTTTGACTGCAGGAAGGGGGAGTGGGCCATGGGACACACAGGACTTCAAAGATAACCATGTGAAAGGTTTGCTAGCTTGGCTTACAGTTAAGTATACGCACCTGATATTGGGGGAATGCTGAGCTGCCAAGAATCTTGGGTCTGGTGAGGACGCTGGTTTTGTTAATATTGATTTAGGGAGAGTTACAGCTGGTTTGGAAGGCTCCTGTTTTGTTTCTCCTGTTGAAGGTCTGTCAGATGCAGGAGCAGACTGCAGGGCTGACACCATGATACCAGAGTTGCTGCTCATTGCTGTCCTGGGGTCTCTGCCAGAAACTGTTACGGTTGTGACAACTGCACCAGTGCAAGTGGCAGTAAAAACAGAGGTCTCTTCAGGTAAAGAGGAATCCGTAGTATTATGGCCCTGGGTGATAGGAACATATGTTCTTTCTATGACTGACTGTGAAACTGGTTCTGATACAGGCTCAACCTCGATTTCCATCGCATCTTCAGAGACTGCCTCTTCAGCATGCTCTGCTGTTGGACTTGCTGCAGAACTGTCATACTTGGGCTGAACTTCTGCTCTTGACTCCACTTTTTTAACAGGAGCTATTGACTTCATCTTCTTACTTGGGACTTCGTCTTCAGATGCTGAAATCTGACCTGTGAATTTATTTCATAAGCTTTTACTACTGAATTGGAGAAAGCAAACCCACTACGCACTTAATATCAACATTCTTTGACTCTGCCCCAAGTCAGCACTGTAGATACCTGTACAGATCTTGCAGTTCAGGTCAAAAAGATGGGCTCGATGTTGACTAGTTGTATCCTTCAGCATACTGCTAAAAATATCCAAAGAAGGAGCACTGTTTACGTTTGGTGCAGTCCGGGCTGACTCTTGCTGTTCCTAAAAGAGAAGAAACACAAAAAGATTCCCCTTTAGCACTAACTGCAACCATAAAAAATACTTTGGAGATGGTTAATTCACTTTTCAAAGCAGCAGACCTACAAGAAAATCATATCCTTAGAGTTCACTGAAATCACAGCCAATACTTACATCAGAGTCGGACACTGGTGGCGAATCTTCCATATTTACAGCTGGTGTACATTCCCGTTTTACAGCTGCTTTCTTGATTTCATGAGATTTGCTTCTTGACTCGATCACCTGGAGAAAAACCAAAACCATTTTGGTAACAAGACCACATATTGCTTTTATCATTCTCTTCTCAACTTTCTTACCATTTGGGTGGTCACCGAGAGAGAGGAAAGGGAAACTGAACATGATGTTACTCACTGCTTTAGCTGGTTTCTCCTTCCACACAGACATTTCTTTAGATAAAAGTTCTTCTGGTTTCATTCTCACTAGTTTTGCCAGTGAGATTTCCTCACGAAGGACGCGATGAAAAAGTCCCTGCAAACAGAACAAGCCTTGTGGCCTTGCTGACAGAACCTGCTCAGGCAACTAACAGTGTCCTGTTTCAGGTTGGAAAGTAGAAAGTCAAACATGTACATGGGCAGTGTCCTACAGAATCTATACGAAACTGTGGGAAAAGAGATGACTGAAGTCTGCGTTTAGTTTAAGATGGCTATTCTGGAGCTGAATGTTTCACATCCAATGCTCAACATTAACGACCATGACCCAGTGGACTGGGAACTCGTACCTGGAGAAAATGCCTTTTTACAGATTTGAATGGCTTCACAACAATCTTTCACGCAATAAATCATAACCAATTCTATATTAAAACTCTGTACGTGGAGGGCAGACTTGGACGCATCATGAAACACCAGAGCCAGAGCTCAGTCTATGCTTACTGTTGGAAGGAGATTGCAAACCTGGTTTTTGGGGTCCTTGAGATTGAACATGATGCTGCGGTATTTACTCTTGTATCTGTTGTCTGTAACTTGGAACAAACTGAACATCTCCTTTTCAATACTGAATGCGATTTTTCCTACTTCACTCTCTGTCATGACCAGATCATCACTATCGTTGACTCTGTTCAAAACAAGCAAAGAGCAGTGCATTGACATTGTGCAGGAATCCACCTTTGTAAAAAGTAACTGTTCAGGGCTTCTCCTCACTCAGTGGGGGCTCTAACCTCCCAGAAATGGCATCTCAAAGCCACACTCTACTGCAGGGCCTGTAAACTACAGCAACCCTTCCATTACTGGCTACAGTCAGAAGAGAGACAGCCTTGGGGAATCCAGTCAGCCTTTACAACTACTCCTATTCGTGCTGCTAAGGTCAGAGTTTCTCTGGTGTAATCGACACATGGAGCCCAAGCACCTCAATCCTTGTCCTACATTCCCCACCATGAGCTGCACTTCCATTGCAGTGACACTCCCAGAGCACAGTGGTCTGAAAGGCGGCTTGATGTTGGCATTCCCTTTCAATGACCAGTGGGAAAGTCTGCTTTTGGTTTCCTTGGGGAGCTTCTTGTTGAGTTTTGCGCTGGGAGGAAATCTCTACATCAGTAAGGTCTTACCCTACCCTCCTGCTTCCTGTGCTATGTTCCCTACAGCTTCTCCATCTCCAAACACTGATCATCAGATTTTAAATCTCCAGAGCTCCTGCTCTAGAGCAGGTTCCACCCTGTCGCTTCTCACTTGTGTCTAGCTCGGTATGAATGGAAAAGCAAGGCCTTTTGAAAGGCTGTTGCACAGGCACATTTACTTTAGATGAGGATCTCGTAACAGATTTTTTACTAGAAACCTGAAACACCAGTTTCACTGGCAGTAATTTGCAGTGTAAATTCAACATCCCTCGAGACCTAAACACAATTCTGCAGACTGATCATTTACTTCTACTTGTAGCTTTCTATGTAAGATCAACATTTGGAGTTCCCACCTCTTCCATAAAATTTCTTTCAGTGATCGTCGAATATTTTGTCGAATCTGGGAGTTGGGTTGTGACTGATGAGAAGTAGCTGATGGTTTTGCTGGATTGCTTCCAGATGTCGCAGAAATGGAAGACAGTGAAGGCTTTTTGATCCCCCCACCCAAACTGGAAGATGTCATTGGTTTTTTGGAAACAGAGGAGCCATGAGTAAGAGATGACTGTTTTGCAGGAAGACTGCCCGATGGAAGAACACCACCTGATGAAGGCACACTGCCTGTTGAGGGACAAGGTTTCTTGGGAATGACACCTTTGAAACTTCCAGCAGGTTTAAGTGGCTGCTTAGTTAGTGCTGTGTTAGAGAAGGAGGGGGACTTCTTGGATGGAAGATTTTTACTGATAGAAGATGTCTGTTTCTCCATTACAGACCCAACAACTTTCTTTGATGTGTGTTCTCCTCGATCTTCACTCCTCCTCTCTTCCCTTTGAGCTGTTAAAACAAAAACACAGTATTAAAGGCTTAACTTTAAAACTTTCTATTCATGGACACCAAGTACCAATCTGTAACAAAAATGTCATCTCTAAAGAAGAGCCCAAAGCCATAAGCTATTGGTTTTCACCAGCTTCTTTGGAAGTAATTTTAAAACCAACACAGAGCTTGACATAGTTCAAAGCAAAAAGAAGAAATAATCACAAATGGCCATGTGAAGACTTTAAGACCATTCTCCTTTGGCTCAGAAGGTTGAAAATTGTATTTACAATCCACTCCAGATAACTGGGGAGGAAAAGAAACTAAAAAAGGCACCACCTTCAAAGAACCGTGAGTGGGATTTCTTGGTTGTGCTTCAAAAAAACCCCAAACTTTCACATAATAAAAAAACCAATAAACCTCACATTTTACATTTAATCAGAAAATGTCCCAGAGCACCTTAGAGAACAGTTTACTATAGCGAAATTATGACAGTCCACAGATCCAAAACAGTATTACCTTAAGTTTAGTGGTAGTGATGTTTAATAAACCCTTACAGCTACATTTCAAAAGAACAAGCAAGGACCATCAAGTTCTATATTGCTTAAACATTTCAATTCCTACTTGGTTGTTAGTAAGAGCATCACACTGCTGATATTGCCCTCAACTACTATTAAAGCTTTCCATTCGGTTCCAGGATAAAGCCTAGATCCAGAGAATAACTAAACATCACTACTGCTGGTCAGACTGTGGCCTTCTCACTCCCACTATTCATAAGCTATTCCATTTGCTATATTCAAAGTTTCTATTCATTCTGTGATGTTAGTCATCAACAAGTGTCACACACAAGAAAATATACAGAGTAAGGAAATCTCCAGTTTTCACACAGTTTCAAGTTGCATTTGCACAGGTCTTTACACCAAGCACTTCTTTCCTCTGCACCTTCTGGCACTAACCAGAACAATTCAACCCTACCAAAAAAAAAAAAAAGAAAAAAAAAGGCTAACCCAAACACTCAGATCCCCTCCTCCCCAAGCAAGCAAAACATCATTTCCCAGCCAAGGAAGACACAGCAGGCCCACAGTAGCACAATTATCCTGACAGCTCAAACTAGGAACAGTCCTAAAGGAAACTACCAAAACCAACTCCTGAAATACAACTGTTTCAGTAAGACAAGTTTTCTTTCCCAAAAAAGTCTGTTTTTCACTAGTCTGTGGATAACCAGTTAATATAGTAATTTTTAATCTGATAGCTTTAGTTAGTCAAAGATCAATTTGCAAGACACCAGTGCTGCTGTGAGGTCTGGTTCAAGAAACCCCCACAAGCTTCCATACTTAACAGACATTGTGATGCTCCCTCCTTTTAGGAGAAAACACCCTTGCAACCTTCTGCCTGGCTCAAAGTTCAGGTACCCCAGTGCTAGCATTTGCCTCCAGCAGAAAGACGCTTCTAAACTGCTTCTTTTAGATGAACTAAGAAATGACACTCTACTTGAGCTTTCTAAGGCCAAGCATCAGCATGGGGGCTGAACTGCTGCTGAAACACAAGAATATGCAGCAGGCGCAAGATCCAGAAACACTATTTTCCCTGATTTTATTAACTACAATTTTATAAGTAGACACCTCAAGGAATTAGAGTGACACTCTACTACTTGAAATGTAAAGCAAAACCATGAAATAATTTCAGGAGATGTGAGGATCTTGCTGTAAAGTAAAACTATCCTATGCCAGTAACTATCCCTCTCTCACCAGGCCCATAGTTTTCCCGTGAAGACTGGTCTTCGTTCATCCAGGTCTGAGCTCAGAAGAATTTTGTGACCCACAATGTCTCACTGTGTTCCCACTCTGCCCTACCCCGCTGACACTCTTCCAGTTGTCAGCAGGGTTGTGGCAATCCCAGAAGGGACAAAGGGCATCAGCAATTCATGCTGATGGGTTTTGGTCAGATTTAGCACCCAAAACTTCACAGAGGTGAAAAGCCAAACATAGCTGGAGTTAACAGCTTTGAACAGAGAACACATGAATATCCAAACTGGGCACTGGGAAGGCTGTGGGAATTACTTTGCTTCCAAACTCTTTCTCTTGGCTGATTGGATCTTCTGCACAGAATGGTATCTTTTCAGGCAAGCAGAACAGAAGCATGGTGCTGATTTCAAAATCACAACAGTAAAATCCAGCCATTTAGTTTTTTCAGGTCACAGCAGAAGTACCAAATGTGAGATTCTTAACCAACATGTAATCCTCTCTGTGCTCCCTTTTTAAGAACTACATAAAGACTACAACAATGAAACTAAACCTAACAGAACCCACGGTGATTTGTATCCATCAGCTGTTGTAGATGAGAACCATATCCACACCACAAACCCTTGTCGGTGACAGACGGCCACATCACAGCAGCAACATGTACTTGCAAAATGAATAAATCAAGAGTTCAAGTCCAGAGGCAGACTAAAGCTCCCAGGGTTGAAGGGCAGCTGAACCTGTAGGTCCAGTTAGAAACATGCAAAGTCACCTCATACTCTGCAAGTTGACATTTTAACTATTTTAAAAGGCTTCCAAAGGAAGGTATGAATTGAGCTGCTTTCACCAACACAGAACATGCAAATATTTCACAAGATGCAGCTCTTTCATAAATGACTTTACACTGCTTCAAACTGTCTCTCTCATCAACTGTCTGTGCTCCAGTTCAGGTACGCATAGGTCCCACAGTGTTCCAGAGGATCATGACCACTTGATTTCTACATGTGCAAATATCCAGCAAATGACCTTCATCTAAGACTCCTCTTTTCCTGTGTTGAGGAAGCAGAACTTTTGTCCTAGCAAGTCTGGGATTTTAGTGACAGGATGAATGTGCTGCCACAAAACCCAGCTGAACCAACTCCCTGTCATGACAGGGCTCTTGGTTCCAAGGCAAAGGAGCTCTCAGTTGAGTGTGGGGGAAGGAAAGTGCAGCACTGCCTCTTCTGGTGGCAGGTTGCCCTTCTACTGATTCAGCTGCAACAGCAGCACACCCTGAACCGAACCAAGCTGACCCTGTCTTCAGACAGCTAGGCAACTATGGCAAGTGAATGTCTGGGAGAGCTGACAGAAATAGGTCCTCCTCTCAGAGACCAGTAAGCCAACACATGAGGAATTTAACTTCTGAAGCTGTGCCACAGCACAGAAAATCCAACAGGTACTCTCTGACCATGGGTTTTCAAACACTTGGCTTGGCAGTCGATAAACAACTTGGCGAATCGACGCTGTCCATGCCTACTATGCACACCTACCCTGTTTTATACTCTGATGATTCTAGCCCTTTTCATCAGTAGTTGCTACAATAAATGCGAGGATGGAGATCCACCTAGCCAGAGTAACACGTAGGCTAACCACAGACAGGAAGGAAAGAATAAGGTGTTGAGTGGCTCTTCTACTGAGCACTGTCAAGATGTACCTCCCTCAGGGTGGTGTTTGAAATTGCATTTAAAACAAAATAATAATTCCTATTGCACCTATTTTGACCTCTGAGCCTCTTACTAGGTTAGTAACTGGACTGTACCTGAAGAGACCGACTTTAGGCAGAGGCTACAACTACAGAGCATTACAGCAGGAGCTCATGAGTCAGCTCATCTCAGAACGAAACACAATGAATCTGCTGACAGATCAAAGGGCATTCACTCTTTGCAATGCTTCAGAAACAGCACTACTTCGGTACACTCACTGCACACTGAACTCTCACCTCTCCTACTAGAAGCTCTCCCCTAAGGAAATGCCCTATGAATTCAAATATACTAACTTACAGCTAAGAATGAAACTTCTGTAAGCAGTGGAGGGCGTAACTGCTGCATTATCTACTGCTACAGAGGCCTTTGGGAAGCCTGGAAGTTACATATTCTTAGCTTTTATCCATCTCATCATCAAAGCTTCAGCACTGCAATGTGGCTGTTGAGGTCCAATTCAAGAATCATTTCCACAGTGCTTAGCTGTTTAATTTTTTTGGAAGACTTGTGGGATGTACTCCTATCATAACCCCTCACCTACATCGGGAGGTTGTGTTTTACACTGTCAGCCCTGAAACTATCCAAAGGAAGCTTTTCTCCTGTGATCTCTTTAGAAACATTTCTGTATAGTACTGAAGCCTACATCGGTCCCTATGCTGGTCCTTCCCTCTTCCCCTCTCTACCCAATCTTTGTTTGGAATACCTGATTTAGGAAACCAGTTCAAAAATACACCACCTCCACCCCACTTAGTTCCTGTTTAACATCTCATTTGCTTCAAGTTATTTTGCTGGAGACATTATCCAGTTTCTCCAGCTTTTAAAGCCCAGAAGAAATATGCTGTTACTTTTGTACATATACTTTTTAAATTATTCAGAGCACACTTTTAGACGTTTAATTTCTTGCTCTAGTTGATGCAGTTGTGAATAATGCTGTAGATAAAACCATAGGCAGTCACTCTCAAAGAGTGTCTTTCACAATGTGTCTGCAAGGCCCACATTTTTGTCTTTGGAAAATCATTGCAAAATATATTCCCCAAACATTCCAGCTACTACTACAGAACACTACAAAGACTTCAGTGAAAATGGGCAGCCACTCAAGCTGATTGTTACACCATCCTGAGAAGTTGCCCTACCAGAATAAAACTGTGGAGTAAGGCTGTTCAAACACAACTTATGCCTCTGGTGTTTGAGATCAGATTCATGTTTCCCTGTTCTCCTCCAATTACACCAAATCCACAGTTTTCTTGCCTAGGATAAACCCCCTCATGGCAGTGTCCAGGGTGTGCAGTCTTGTCCACCTTGCACAGACCTTGCCACAGTGGGACACCTGGCCCAAGGGAGCAGCCCACTCCACTTCAGAAGGTTCTGTCTTGCACCTCAGTACAGGGGGTACTGAAACCAATGATGGGGGTTCTATGGAGACTTTCCACGCATCTCTGGCGCTGAAATTGTGTTCTAGGAAAACAACGTAACAAATGACAACTACGTTTGAAACATATGCACAGCACACAAAGTGGTGGGGCTTCAAGACTAAAAAAGATGACAAAGCTAGTGAACACTAAGAAAAAATCCATAATATTAAGAGATAATATAGATACTTGTGATCTCCCTTCTAAAGTGGTTAATTTTGTAAAATACATTTATTTTCATGTCCCTTACAGTAACAGGCAAGGTCAAAGTAGTTTGAAAATTCACGCTAATGCAGCTTTGCAGTTGTCACCAAGAGCCAAAGGACTGGTTAGAAGATCCTCTGATATCCCGCATAAAGGCTGCCCAGAGCCCAGAAATTATGCGGGTTTGAGAAGACCTAATCTCTACAGTTCTGAAACATTACTGGCCTTCACACCAGCTTAACCATTTAGTAAGTGTAAAGGGAGTAGCCAAAAACAATCATCTCTTTAGAATACACAGATGAAACAACAACAACCCAGCCAGCATTTTGAGTCACTCAAAACCTCGGGCTGTGCAGTTCTGCAGGGTCCTGCAACTCCTTCTTCCTCAGCTGCAGCAGCTGTTCTGCCCATCCTGCTGTGCTGCATCCAGCATGCTGCAGCTGTCCAGCCGGAACAATGCAACAGGAGAGGGCACCCCACTCCAGCACATGCACAGCAGAAAAGGGCAGCCTCTTGGCTCAAGGATGAGTATCTCACCCCTGAATGGCAAGATGTGAGAGCTGAAAAACTGCATTTTTTTCCCCCCTTGAAACAGAGGACAGGCAGGATTTCTCCAATGTAGAAGTGGTGGTGTTGCAGCACATTCCCTCTGCCACTCAGCCTCCCCATGTCCTAAAGGGACTGGCCGATGCTGCTGTGCTAGAAGCCCTTTCTGCACAGCTCACAGAAGAGATCCTAGCAGAGCAGAGTGGAATCTAACCCCTGCACCCCAGTGCAGTAGCCAATACTGAACTTAAACCCACAAGTTCTTCCCAGTGACACCAATTAATTCCCTCTGCAAACCAGGCCACAACCGCCTAGGTAAGCCAGTGCTTTAGCTGTCAATTACACAGCCCCTGACAACAAGAAGTTCCTTGCCAGGTCCCAGACGCTCCAGCAGCTTGTGAACCTCACGCTGCTGCACGCCTGCCTGGCGCACCCACCGAAGTCATTGCATCAGGGGCCCCGAGAAGCACCCTCTGCTGGCACCGCACTCAGTGCCCAGGGCTGTGAGGGACACCCTGGGAACTGCTTGAGCTCCACTGCCCTTCACCTGCTGCTCAACATGACCTCTGCTTTAGGTTTTTACCCCTAAACTCTTTTGGCTTTTCCCTCCCACACAGCTCAGTATTAGTTTGCAGAGTGAGCCGCCTGCAAAACAAGGGCACCTGCTTCCACCTTCAGGATCCAACTTTCTTCCCAAGCACCTGCTATTTCTGAGGTCTGCCTCCTGCCCTTCCGCTTTGCTGCAAGAGCCTCTGAGTGCTTCTGATCTGCACTACAGCACTACAAGCAGCTCCTAATGAAGCTGCCTGTGTGCTAAGCTCTCTCACAAAGGCACCCAAAGAAATGAAGTCTGGTTTTAAAGTTCATTAATGTAGGAAACCAAGACAAGGGTCTTTACCGTGATGGTGCTGTGGCTGCACTGAAGCAAATCAGTAGCTTAGATACCCAAGGGTTTGCTTTCATCAGCATTAGCATCTCAAAGTTGCATGTGATGATATTAGACGACTTTATGTTCACAACCACACCACTCCTTTAAAAAGAGGCACAGACGATCTGCTGCAAAGAAAAGGCTCCTTATTTTCCACACCCTTCACGGACCAGGATCACCACTCCACGCAGGGACAGGCCATCTTCAGGTTCCAAGTTCAGCACAGACCAGACACAGTCAAGCATCATAAAGAACGGCGACGAAAGTGGACACTAAAATGCAAACATCGCTGCAAAGAACCCCCCTTTCCTCTGGGGCCGAGCAGAGACCTTTTTCACTGCCTAAGCACTCAAACCAGCTAGTTCAAAGAACCTAAGTCACAGCAGTCAAAGAGAGCAGAGGAGCCGTAGAGGGTGGCGACTTGTGGGTTTGTGTGGGTTTGTTTTCATCAAACTTGCGTCCCTGTGTTGATGACAAGGGACAAAACCACCCTAATATCCAGAGATCATCCACAAGCTGTGGCAGGTGCCTGCCCCCTACCAACCTTTCCCCTCAGCAACTGGTTCCTTCCACTGAAGCCAAGCACCCGTGGTGGCACTCTGCTGCCTTTCTGCTGTCCAAGCACCTTTGGGGTGCACAGCACAGGCAAAGTCAGAGAGGAAAATGCCAGCAGCAGGGACTAGCCTTGCTCACTTCAGAGTCACGGCAAAAATCTTCACACGGCTGACAGCAACAGGCCCAGTGTGACAGAACTTGTAGCGCAGAGAAGGGGAGCTCCAGAAGTTCCTGGCCAGGACATAGTCACTGCTCCGCTGTGATGCCCCTGCTCCTTTGAATTGGCTGGGTCCCAGGGGATGTTGGCTTCAGCAGTCACTCCTGCTCTGCCTGGCTCACAGCCAGGGCTCTGGTCATGGGCCAGCCCCTACCACCCTCAAGATGCCGGTTCAACACTGAGGCTGTGTTTCACCAGCCACTCCTGTCCTCTAGCACTCTGGAAGCCAGACGTCCCACCTGGCTGCTCAGCAGACACATCTCAGGCATTTCGATCAGTCTTCAGTCTCTTAGCAACTTTTCTGAGAACTGCTCTACTTGAAAGAACTTTTAAGGCTTTAACCGACATACACAGCAGCCAGAAAAGAGCCAGTTCCACACCAGTATTGTTTTTATTTCCCTGGTAGAAGCCAAAACTGATCGCCTTCATGTGGTGCTACACTGCCCAAGGCAGCACTAAGCACAGACACCTCAGCTTTCACACACTTCATTCAGATGCCAGAAGCTGAAGCTGTAACAGCATAGGCTGGTTTTTCCTACAGGGAAGCATCGCAGCACAGCAAGGGCATCAAGGGGAACTACAACCAGTCCTTGCAGACCGACACCTCAGGAGTGTAAGAACAGCTCCTCAGCTTCAGTACGTGTTTTAATGTAGAAGCTAAGCCAGCAGCAGCAGAGATCCTCATCCCCTGAAGAGTGTGACTGAAGCCAGCACAATTAAGAGGAGTGAACTGGCACCAGTCTGTGCACAGACGAGGCCTTGTTCTTTTCACAAGGGTACCTACAGCTCCTATGGAACTCATCCGAGCTGGAAAGCCTCTGTCTTGAGGGCACTATGTTTCCCCTCTGCTCTCTTCGTATCCCCGTGTATTTTCTTCCCTTCCTGCCTTGGCATCGTTACCAAAACAGAAGAATGTGCCATCCCATACAGGAATGATGGGTGCTACGACTGAGGGGTTTTGGTGCCACCTTCTGTGCTGGATGATGGGCTGCCAGGATCACCGTCTTCCCTTCACAGAGCTTCCAGTCTGTTGTATGTGACAGGAACAAAATGATCCCAGTGCCCTTTGCAGCTGCAATCTTTCATTGCACAAGCAAACCCTGCTCCTGGCTGTGAACAAGCCTTGGCTGTAGAAACTGCATACTTTCGACAGAACATGAAAAGTGGGGGATAATGGAAGGAACTTGGTACCAGGGGAGAACGGGGGTCTCAGACCTGGCCTCCTGCTTCCAGGAGGTGGCAGCATCAGGCTGCCGTTCAGTGACTCGGGGCTGTGAAGCAACAGAGGGACTGCAGCCACCACTCTGCACGCCTCCTGTTCATCACCTCTGGGAAATACCAGCACCAAAGACGACATGATAATAAAGCTATCAACTCGCACTGCTTCTCTGTCTGCAGTTCAGTAAATACAAGTGGAGGGCCCTGGTGTGATCAAGTGCTTCTTGCTGTGACAATCCTACCACAAACAGCAAGAAGGGGTATTTTTGTAGCCTGTTAACCCCCTTGGCTCTCCTGTGCACTTCCCTGCACTTATTCCTGACAGTAACTGCGTGTCAAAGAACTTTAGCACCTGAGCTGAGTAAGTTAGCAGTTCATCTGAGGTCTAGTAAGGTTAGTCAGCTGCACTTCAGCAAACATCAGAAGCATCAGAAGCACTTAGGACAGCTGGCACCAGGCAGTTCAAAACTCAGGACGTTTCTCTCCTTCTGGATTCCTTTTCTGCTTATAAACTGCTGTCACGTTTTGTGACTACTTGGCACTTAACAGCAAAAATGAAATTAAAATTAGCCGTTCTGAAATGGAATGTGACATACAACCTCATTCCCTCTTGTATCTGTAGTTTATATGCTGCCTACAACTTCAAAACTAGTTGTACTTACTAGTCACCTCTTACAGCTAGATCAAGCTATTTTGAAGTCCAGTTATTAAAAAATACAATTATTTTCATTATGAACATCAATATGTTAGTGTCATTAACCAGGCTCCTCACTTTGGTATACAGAGCCAGCTGTAAACACAGCCCTAATTCAGCTCCGAAAACAGCTAGAAAAAGTTCAGGATGTGAACAATCATGATCAAAAGGGGTAACGAGGGGGAAATCACTGTTCTGTAACTGCTTACTGCAAGAACCAAAATATGCTGGGGTTTTAAAACGCAGACCATGCTGGGAAGAGAAAAGGGGCTTGAAAGTAGAGTTCAGATGCAAACACAGAACCTCCTACCACCCAGTACATCAGCGAGAGCAGCGCGGTTTTCTTCTTGCTACTACTTAAGATAACTACTCCATGGAACAGGAGTAACATCTGGTATCTGACAAGTCCAAACGAAGTGTACAAAGGAAATCCATGACTGAAATACAATAACCTGACTGTGGGAAAGGCTATTAGAGTCCTTCTGCTCATCATGTTCAGTTTTGCTTCACTCCTATAACAGGCGGCGTGCACTCCAGTCACACATAAGGATTTGCAGAACATGGTTTGAAGCTGTGGGAGAACACCAGCAATGGAAGAAAAAGCCATCCTGAGCCATCTCACTGACCTTAAGCACAGACATTAGACATCTGGATGTCTGAACTAGTCATCTGAAATGTCTGTCATAATCAGTGCTTGGGAACACATTTCAAGGGCAAATCACTCTGTTCTAAAGATTAGTGTCTACGACTCACTGTATGTTGTTTGTTGGAGGTGGTTTCGTTGACAGACTAAGTCAGACCTAACAGAGTTTTACATTTTAGATGCCCAGAGTGAAGGGAGATGATGCTCATGAATTTCCAGTGTGCTCTAACTTTCATGGTTTGAACCGCAGATCAAGAGGTCTCAAATACGACTTTGCAGAATACTCTCAAAAGGTGATGCAGTGGCAGCTTCTTGGGAAGATTACAGCTCAAACCCCTCCGGCAACAATCAGGAGAAACTTCTTCACAAATCAACAACTGAGCTGGGGATTCAGTCCCAGCATGGAGTCCCCACATTCAGTACGACTTACCCTAACAGCAGCAATCTGTAGTTCTTCCTTGTATTTGAGATGAGCAGTCTTCATCACAGAAAACTGGGTTGGCTTCCAGTCATTACATGCTGGTACATACACATTGTTGACAAAATTAACACTATCAGCTACAGGAGGCCAGTCTTCTACTGGAGTTGGCTACAGCTATGTAACCTCCAGTGTGGTACAAGGCAAGAGCTATCCCCCCTTTAAAAAAAAACTGTCTCCTAGTAAAAAACCTTTAGCAATAAGAATATTTGAAGGGATGTGGTTATATGGACATTTACAATTAGATACAAAGCATCATTAACATTTACATGCAAAAAATCAGAACTTAAAAGTTCATTTAAAACTAAAATTAGTCAGGACAGACATCTTTAAAGAATTACTTGTTTTGACAAAAACCTTTTGGTTTCTCTCAAGATCCTTCAAAAAGTTTATCAAATATGTGTCTTATGAGTTCACTATGAGTAAGGCACAGGGCCCACAAAATGCAACAAAAGTTTTCAAGGAAAAGTCACAACCATTTAAATATTTGAAGTGATTAAATACAATTATAACATACCTAGGAAGTCTACCATGTGCTAGAGCAAGAAACAGCAACGTAAGAGTAGCCGATGTTCCCTCAGTGTTTAAAAATTAGGATGATATTTTCTAAGATGTAAAGATCATTTGTAAACTTACTTTACATGTATTATGTTTCAGTTTATTTCTGAAAAACAAAGTCAATCGGCTACAGTGAAGAAAACTCTGAGTACTTCATTTCCAAATTCATTAGTCTTCAAGTAAGTAAACACTAGCTACTGGGTCACATGTTTTGTGAAAGGTTCAGCTCCACCACTGCATTAGAAAAACACTTACCTAAGTCAATTAAAAAAAAAATGGCATAAACAGACTTGTTCAGGCTATAAAGCAGTTTTACTTACCTTTCCATGACCTACAAGGATGCTATTCAAAACCTGAAAAAATATGCAAGGCAATTCCTCTACCCCAGTAGCCACTGAAGTTGTGGTGTTGTGTGTGTAGATAATGTGTGAAATATGAACAGACATACAGAAAGGAAATAAAATTAATCCTTTTTTATAACAGCACTGCCTCCCCCAAATTTCAATATCCGGTCCTTCAGTTATTTCACATAAGGAAGAAAAGCAGCAGGAAGAACTCTGATGCACTTGACATTACTTCTGCAAACAGCTGTTTCACTGGGTACCACGGTGAAGGTTTCATTCTTGGCACCAGCACTGAAAACACAAGACCTGAGAAACAGGTGCCCAAGCTGGATGACAAAGGTACAATTCCAATGAGTACAGTCAGTTGCTGGTTTACAGGGCACACTGGGCAACCTCTGGGCAAAACTGAAAACACAACAGTACCAATCCTTACCTTTTTTCTAGATCTGAATCAGTTACTGACTTCATGGGAAAAAGCAAATGATTAAAACATGTCGTTCTCATCCAGAAATCAGCTGGGTAGATGGACAGGCTCTCACTTATACATCTGGCCCACAACACAAATTAAACTGTCAGTTTTCTCCCATTTGTGTATTTAACTGAATCTTTGAAGGTCAGCAAGAGTACTTTGGTGCCACATTAAGAAAAAAAACCCCTAAGTCCTAAACTCCCCAGTCTTGTAGAGCCAAAACTGGATGGGTAATTCCAAGACCATGTAAATGATAATTCAGGATTATCCCTATGCAATACATACATTTGTACAACACTGAAGATGAAATGGCAGCAGTCCGTTCAGGCTTTACAGCATTGTAATTGTGATCGCTTGCCCAGGATGGTGTGGTGTTTTCTATCACTGGCTCTTTAGCAATAGGCTGAATGCTGGCCTCAGTCTTCACAGTTGTCAACGTTATTTTCTTTGTATTCACCTCTTTTTTCTCTGGAAAGGGCCTCTTTAGGCCAGCAGGAGGCTTAGGACCTGCCTGTGTGATGACAAGAAGCTTCGTTACTAACAAACGTCACATGCACTGCATTTCATGAACAAGCAGAGGTACAGTTCCATACATGCACGTCCCTTTCTTCCACACTAACCTCGTGCAAAGACCCTTGAAACGAGGCACTTTCACAGTCAGGTTTATAAATCACAGAATCGCACAATCATCATGGCTGGAAAGGACCTCCAGGGTCATCGAGTCCAACCTTTTCTCCTAGTATCTAAACGCTAAATATGGCAGTGCTCACTAACTTCAGTTAGAAGAAGAGAATGGCAAAGGCACAACCTCCAAACAACAGTATCTAAAACACTGAGCTGAGGGCTGAAGTTTTCTGTCAAATAACTACCACCCTGTTCACTCTGGCTTCCATAGGAAAAGGAGGCAGAGGCGGCTTTGATTCCATCAGGCTGCTTCCCAAAGCACACACGGTGCAGTTGGATCAGCTCAGATTTCACAGTCGTTCCCTACTACTGCTCAGTAATCTGGATTTTTACAAAGGGAAACTTCACCTGCAATGACACTGACATTTCAAGTCTGCACTGCTGATGGTTTTTCAAGGCACACCCATTCTTGTTAAAATGCTCACTGCCATCTACAAGGCCCCTGCAAGAACTTGCCTCCACCAGAGGCTGCTAAGATTTGTTTAGAAGTTACCAGGGAAGTGGTTCTTTGTCACAAGAATTCAACAGCACTTTTACCACAGGAAAAGACCAGAGAACCCAATATAAAAACCTAGGAAGTTCCTCTCCAGTGAGTGACATGGCAATTTTCTGCGACTCCAAGCACAGAAATCAGCCATGTTGCTTCAGGACAGGCACTCTGGATCACCAACACCAGCTTACCTGGAGCTGAGGTTTTGGCACACCAGGCTTTTCAGATTTGGATTTGATCTTCTCTTTAGGTTTTACTTTTGCATCTTTGCCAGCACTTAAAAACTTCATAGTGGCTGCAGCATGTTTGAGAATGCAGTCATTGCTGCAATACACAGAGTCAGGCTGAGCCACATTGAAACAGCCAGGACCGATGCACTTGGGCGCACCTGGAGTTTCGATAACCTACATATGGAAACAGAGTGAGTTCCAGCTTCAAAGACGAAACGACACAAACACATCTTTGTAAAAGGAAGGAACTGACACTACACATGCAGACTGCAGCTATGGCTCTCAGGGACTTGCAAAATTACCAGCAAGAAACCAACTTATTATTATTTCTAACTTACAACCCCTTCTGAAACCAGCTTGTTATATTTTCAAGAGTTTGGTCTAGCAGTAAACCAAGGGAGGCTAGTTTCCTGCAGGTTATCTCTTAAGTATATAAATACTTTTCTTATCTTCTATGTGAGAAAACTCTTCATGCAGAACTAGTTTCTCAAGAGCAAAGTTTCTTAAAACTAGATTTTACTTAGGTATCATCATTAGCTGTTGGCCTCAACTATGCACAGATACAAAAACAAACACAGCTACTCAGGTAGCTCTTGCAGTTTACCAATTTTAACTCCGCAAGTCTCCAACTTAAACACAAGCACTTCTCACAGAAAATTCTGCCATAGCCTGGTGAGAAGTTTGCAGATGTGATATGTTATTTTCCTCTACTTCACAATTACTGTCCATTTATAAAGCAAAGCATTACACACTGAGCCCTTCCTCTTCAAGTGTTAAGATTTTGAGAACGGAAAATTTCTTGAAAACGAAGCACATAAGCCTAGGAATACTCCATGAGTTCTTCAGGCTCAAATATATCACATCTATGTATCACACCTTCAGTTTAACTCTTATCAATTACTCCTAAAAGTGTTATACAAGTGACCTAGTGTTCAGACCTACTGTCCTATCAATAAACTACAATTTATAATGAGTGAAACAGTTTTTCAGAAATATTTCCAGTAAAAATAATTTGCATAGCCTAACTTATTTTTTCCCTGCTTAGAAGACTGCACATCTACTGCAGCCTGATAAAGCCTAAGCTTGGGAACTGTTCAACACAAACTAGTTCTGGGTTTAGAATACTTTTCCATCAGGTACACATTTCACTGTGAAGTACAAGGAAAGCTCACATGCTCCCAAGAAGCAACTTAAACTTCAGATTAACAGAGTTGTCACTTTTAGTTAAGAGCATTTACTCCCATGACAACAACTCTCATTGTTGATGTCTATACTTAAAACAATTTCCAGGAGATTTAATCACAAACCAGCTACTGCTGGAGGTGCTTTTGGTCAGCAACAAAAAGGAGTATTTCTTAAAGCATTTAGAATAACAGTGTAAGAGCAGATCAACTGATAAGAATGTTCAGTCATTGTAACAGAATGGTATCCCCCCAACAAAGTAAGAAATAGCATTGCGCTTTTCACCTAGAATGGGCAGGCAATTCTGTAGTCATGTTTTATGGCTTTATATAACCCACAGACACATTAAAATGAGGTATGAAGGGCAGCATGGGCTTAAGCATAAAACAATGTGACTGTTGAGCTCTCTCAATACATGGTACCACTTGGCAAACACAAGTAAAGCAGTTCTGTTCTGTTTCTAGATGTCTACAACATAAGCAGTGCTTCTGTAAGCAGCAATGAGTAAATTTTTTGCACCACAGAACAGACACTGAATACCTTGAAGTAATTTGTCAGCCTCACTGGTGACAATTTAAAATTAACCCTGGCAGCAAAATGCAAATGAACACCAAGAGAGACTCTGGAAATACCTGTGTGCACCAAGTGCAAATGTATTTGAAACTAGATGTGGAAATATTTGAGACAAGTCTTCCTACCTTTGTCTTTAAACAGCAAATCCTAATGTATGAAGTTCTTGTCCCTATAGATCTATGAGCTCATAATGCTGACACAACAGCTCTGCTATTTAAGTTACCTACAAGTTGGGGACAGTTCCACAAACTTTTTGTAAAAACTCTACAAGAAATGTTCCTCCAGAAATACTCAAATTCTTAAAATTTACTCTCAAGGTGATTTCAGAATGTAAACATTAGTCACACTATTAACTGCTGTTAAGATTCTCACAGCAGAGACATTCACTGTGCTCTTAAGGCATCATAAGGAAAAATGTTCAAAGTGTTGGTGTTTTCTTGTCAGTACAAAGGAAACCACCAAAGCATGATGTTTGAAATTCACATCTATGGAGCTCAAGAAAGGTCTCTGCCTCTACTTTGTACTGGGTGTGGAAACTGACCTTCCAAAATTTAAACTGCTTTTAAACTTCTTTTATGATCTACTGCAAATTCTGGCATAAAAACAAATACACATTTTTATGTTATAGGCAGCAGAAAAACATTTTCTATGGACTAACAACTTGAAGAAGCATCAGGGCAACACTAAGCACTTCCAAGACTAATTGAAAATACAGAGAAAGCTCAGTTGAAATTCACCCCAACAGACATGTCTGTATGAAGTAAAAGGTTTCACTACCATTGAAAATGTCCAACACTGATGTTGTTTCAACGCCAGCAGAAATCAAATAATGAAAGGAGAATTCTTGACTGACTTCAAAACTCTAGAAAGAGCAGAATGGCCCAAACATTTCCCTACACCTGCATCAAGCATTTTAATTCCCCAATTCAGATTTGAGCTTTCTCAGGCTCAGTTCCTGTACTGATCCTATGGATAAAGTGTGGGTAAGCACTAATATTCACTAGGTTGTAGGGCTGCAGATTTAGCTTTAAAGAAAAATAATCAGTGGATTATTTTAAATAATGGACAGGTACTCCATTGGCTCAATGTAATTAGTGAAATACAAAAAAGAATTTAAATACTTACAGGTTGAAATATCTTGAGTTTTTTCTTTCCACTCGGATTTGTGGCTTTTTCAATCCTACCCTTGATGCCTTGGTCCTCAACAGATTTATGCTCAATTGTTCCTATGCTTGTGAATTCAGTACCATCCACGGTCACTTGCCCTGGTTTAGCTTCCTGATGTTCTATTTCTGAAACAGGCTCATCCTGTCCTTGGAGAATGGTGCAGTTTGGACAGATATAGTCCTCACCATTCCTTTCCAACAATCGCCCTCGAGCCTCAGAAATACCCACGCAGTCACCATGAAACCATTCCTCACACCTATCACAACAAATCATGAACCTGAAAAGAAAACCCAAGGAATAGTAAAACACTGACAATACAATGAATGCCTAGCAGGTACTGCAAGCAGCATACCTTAATTACCTGGCTAAAGGATCAGTATGTACTGCTCTGCCTCACTATTTAATTTCCCTATTGAAATTTGCTATAACTTCCCCCAGCCAAGCTTCAACCCAACCCAACAGTTCATTTACCTACACTCAGAAGTAACTATTACCATTTACCACTTAGTTTAACTCATCACAGACCAACCTCAACTATTTGCCCTGCATTGGTAGCCAAAACCTCTGCCTACCTGTTGTTATGAGGCTGACGACAAATGCAGTACAGGGCATTTGGATCATAAATCTCAGACTCAGATTTGCTTTTGGGCACTTCTTCAGGTTCTTCAGCTGTGGCCCCTTTTGCACCAAGGACAGGCTTCACCTCCTTTGCAACCTGTAGTTCCTCAGCATCTTCCTCAGACACCACCACTTGACTTGCAATCTCAGTGCTGTCTGCAGCCTCGGGCTCTTCTTTTACAGGCAACTCAGACTCCACAGGGTTTTCAGACTGAGCCTCACTTGTTTCTTCAGGATCTTGCTCTGAATTTCCTTTCCTCAGACGGTTCTGTATATCCTTTGCACTCAGTTGCATGGGTTTCTCTTCTACTCGTTTCTTCCTTAGTCGGTTCTGCAGTTCCTTCAGAGTTAAGCCATCGCTATCACTATCGGAAGCACCACCTCCTTCTTCCTCTTCACCTTCCTCCTCTTCCTCTTCTTCCTCTTCCTCTTTTGTGAGTCTACTCTTAGAGCCCTTCTGATCCTTACTACTCCTAGTGATGATCCTCCGAGTAACAGGTTTTGTATCTGGAATGCTCTCAACACTGTCTTCTGAAGCTGTTTCAGCATCTGTAGCTGGACAGGATGCTGTTTCCCCTGAATCTTCCAGAGCAGTAGGAACACTCCTCCTTCCTCTGCGTCTTACTGTGGTTAAAAATTCTTCCACTCTTTCCGTTCGTTTTGGTTGCCGTCCACTACGTCTGAGGTTTAAGTTTTGCTGCTGCTGGTGCGGCTGATGGTCAGAGTCCACATCGATGTCTCCAGCATTTTCTCGCTTTGCAATTGTAGTCCTGCGAAAACCCCAGGTTTTCCTGAACTCTTTACTTGTAGGTTTGACAGTCTTTTGTTCCTCCTCATTGCTTTGCTCACCTTTCTCATCCAAAACTGATGCTGAAAAAGAAGGGAACAGTTATTACACTGCTGGCAAAGGAAGATGTTTGCTCTTAAAAAGCTTTTTTCAACACAGGATTCTTTTCTTTGTGATTACAGAGGGATCTTCATCCTACTTTAGGATCCTGAAAAGAGATCAAACACTTTCTTGTGGATGGAATGCAAGAGCAGTAGCAATTCAGATTATCACTGAACACTGTGCCAGTGTAATCCAGCCATTACACTCTGCTGCCATACAAAAAGCAGTTCCATATAGAAACATCTACAGTCACACAGAGACACACTGACCAATAAGGATATTTTCTGCTCAATTTAAATGGAAGAATTCTTACCAGGAGAGCTGTTGTCCATGTTGTCAGTATTAGATTCAGATTCTAATGGCACTGGCTGTGAAGCTACAGGCTGTTCCATAGCACGGACACTACTGTCCACACCCTTAGGCGCTAAGGAAAAACAAAAGGTTCAGAACTCAGATTCAAAACATTCACAGCCCAAGGAATTATTAAACATTCTGATGCAACCTCATTCTGTTCTTTTAACAAAAACTTGAGTTTCCAGCCACTAACAGTCACCAACTATCAATAAAAAATTGACTAAATTACTGTTAAGTCCAAGGAAAAGTGACAGGTGTGACTTTGGACACCGTCAACACCTTATTAAATAGGTTTAGGATCTCTGATTATCTTCTGGTTCCTGAAGTTTATCTGGGGAAAAACCTATAGTAGTTCTTTTTCACTCATGGCTACATGAACCACTTGTGCATTACAGTGAAAGACCACAGAAGACAACAAGGGTCACCCAGACAAAGACTGTTTGAAAGATGAGGCTGGCATCTGATAGCAGGAACATTTTATGGTAGAAAGCACTGCAGGTTACCTGCAGCAGGGTTAAGAAGCCAGATGGGAAAAACAATCAGTTTAGAGAGCTTCACAGCTCCTGCTGTTTAGGTAATACAGAGTTAGTCAAAGAACAGTGAGGTCTGGGATTTTAAAGCAAACGTAAAAGCAGATAAACAGCCTAGCCTTGGTTGTTAAAATAAACTAGGACTTTATCTCCTCTATTAAATACTTTAGCTGCAATTTTTAGCTGTTCAGAAACACTGGTAAAGATTCAGGCTAAAGCAGCAATCACTTTCATTTTCTCAGAGTTTCTTGTACAGAAGAAATTATACAGAAAGAACACTACAATTTCAAACATTTTTCTGAAAAAAATTCAAATTTAAAAAATCTGCACTGAAAAACTTTCCAAAGGCTGCTCACAACACTTGTAACTTATAATAAGGTTTCCAACCCATATGACCTACCAGAACGACACTAAAAGAACAACTCAAAACTACCACCCCCCTAAAAAAACCCCATAAATAGAAAAGATGAAGTACACCCAACTAGGTGACACCAGAGTAAAAAAGAAACTAAAAATCCATCTGCGCTGACAACCACACTCTCAAAAATCTCCAGCATACTAGGAGACTCTCTTACTACAGGAGACATAAGCACAGGAACATAAGATCTGAGATTGTAGTTTGAGTCCTTCAGGAATCACCTGGTCTGAATGAGAACTACAGCTGTCATTACCTCACGGTGCAATGTTTCAAAGGAGCTGCACACCATGGAAATGCTCTGATATCATAGTAGAAACTCTGCTTGGCAGTCACTGATTACACTGCTCACATCAAACTCTAACATGAAGCTCTAAGTACCCCTCAGTGACCTTGGTAAACAGAAGCAGTACTTTACAAACACTACCACCATACACACACTCCAGCTCTCCAGAACTCCCTCTAAAATGTTTGTGCAGTACTTGTGGAAGAATCCCTGGCTCCAGAATTGCTCTGGTAAGCAAAAAGGGAACATTAACAGAAGTGGTAAATACCCTGAAAGAATCAGACCTCTTTCAGAGAGCTGTACAAGCCACAGCTACAAGTTTGCAAAGGCATCCTTTGGAAAACTCTTGCCAGTCTTACAATGCAGACTGGTGGGAAATATCTCCTTACTTCATGGACTGCATTACTCTCTGCCTCAGCAAAACGGATGTCTCCACAGCGCAACCTTTCTCCTTTCAGCAACATCAGCTGTTATTGTTACGGAAACAAATATCCACATGGGTACACATGCTGTTCAAGGCAGGACTGGACGTGGCACTTGGTGCCATAGTCTAGCCTTGAGCTCTGTGGTGACAGGTTGGACTTGATGATCTATGAGGTCTCTTCCAACCTTGGTAATACTGTGATACTGTGATACACCTCAAGAAAATTAAGGCAAGTTCTATGGAGTTATTTCTCTGATCCTGCAAATGTGGCTGTAAAAGCAGCAGACTCCACAACAGTCATTTACATGGGAAGTGCTTACTCTTAGTTACAGCCAGAATAAGCAGTACATTTTAAGCCTTAAAAAAAGCTGAAACCACTTTCGGCTCTGGTGAAATTTGATTCAGTTTGCCTGTAAAAAACATCAATCACTCCTTGTAGTTTTAAAAATATTTGTAAAAATCCACACCAGGCTGCAATGGATACGGTAACTAGTCACAACAGTTCAAGTCTGTTTTCCTCAGAAGTCAAAATGTTAAATGCTACAAGCAAAAGGAATCCACATTCCGATATTTTAAATTCCAGGTACAATGTAAAGAAACAAGTCACTTCAATGTCCTCTCTATGCTTTACCTGACACAGCATTAGAGGGCTGAAAGGTTTTTCCCATCAGAACTGACCGAAAGCGGAAGCCAAAGGAGGTCAGAAAAGGAGTGTCATTCGGCACGATCCTTCCCTCCCATGACGAATTTAGAGATTCGCAAGTGGTAGACTGAATCCCTGAGCTGTCGGTGGGATCAAATACCGTCCGTGCCCCTTCTCCCTTCGACTCCTGAAGAAAGAAAAACAAACAAAATAAGGCACCAACACCATTAAAAACTTCTCCTGTTATTCATTACTGCCAACATACATTTGGAATGGCTTTGCCTCTATTGCATTACAAAGCAAATGCCAGTTCTTTGTCATCTGGGCAGCTTTCTACTTTGACTTCCAGACATGAAAACTTCAAGAAAAGTCAAAGTGGAGCAATTCCACTCCCAACAGTCACCAACTGTTGATACCCTCAAAACAAATACAAGACAGAATTGCACTCCATTTATTTCCCATAAAGACTTAAACCATAATCATCAAGTCCATTCCATTTACAGTCTTTAAAAAAGACAGAGTGAGGTTTCATTAGCCTATGTTGTGCAACGAAAATACAAACTTCTTCGACATGGCCCAAGATTACAGCAGGGAAGATTTACAGGTTTGTGCTGAATTTCTTCACTGATGATGTCTGCAGCTTTGAGGATTTCAAAGCAAGCAGCAAGTCAGTGATTCTGCAAGGTGCACTAATAAAAATTCAGACTTGAACTTTCAAATTAAGGCCTACTCCTTAGCACTATCCCTTTCACTAAAAAGGTTTCTAATTCAGAAAGTTTCACAAGTTTAGAATCTGCTGTCCTTGAAATCAACCAACATATTGTGTCGGGTATCAACCCTTTGAAAACACTGCCACATACATCACAAGGCTCCAGCATTTAAAGCACCTGAACCATTACAGCTGCTTAGTCCAGGGCACCCAATTCAACATGCAGAACAGAAACAGAACATCAACACTGACTGAGCTGGGAAGCGCCTGCATTTAACCAAACTACAGGAACACTGTAAAAGAGACCTAGACAAACAGTGCAGTTTTAAACTGACCTGTAAAATACATTTATGAAAACAAAGGAATAACACTGACTCTGCTCATCAGCATCCTGCAAGTGCACACAGTGGGAAACTGCCACGCTAGCCTAGGAAGTAACTAAACTGGTAATTCTTTCAAAGGGGTAAAAATTGTTAGCCCTCCAGCTGTGGCGACAAACAAAACTAAGAACATAATCATTCAGACATGACAAGACACAGTCTAGTTTTCTTTTGAAGGAATATGGGGTTTTTTTCAAATATCTCCAGCCCCAAGCTCTCAAAGAACCTTTGCTGTTTGAAACTATTTTACTTCTCAAGCAATGATCACCTCTAGGTGCTTTCTAGTACCATGCCACCATGACAAAAATCAGAAAAGGGGAAAAGACAAACCCTTCCCTAAGTATGATTTTCATCAGCAGATTATTATTAAAGAAAAAAACCGTACCCAAAGACAAACTAATTCTAAAGATGCTAATGGTTTATCTCATGGCATTGAATACCTGTTCTAATCTGTAACTTGCTCCATTGTCTGAATCAGTGATTATATCCGAGGAGTCAGTTACTGATGGCTGAAGGAACTCTGAGTTTAAAGTGTCTTCTTCCACACTGTTGTTCTGTAATAACCTCTCAAGCTCCCTATTCAGAATCTCCAAATGATCACACATCAGGCAATTTTTAAGTGACATGCCTAAAAGAAGAGGGAAAGTCAGCTAATCACTTCTTGTTCAGTTTGAATATTGAACTATGAAACAAACTATGCCTTTAGAACATATAAAAAGTGCATCTTTAGTATTTTTTGGTAACACAAAAAAAATTGTCAAAAGGAATGTCTTCAATGTGCACAGTTATTTAGCTATGCATTTAGGGCCCTGTGTGAAACACTTTACAATTGCATTTGAGCCACAGAGCATTCTAAAAATCACTTCTCAGGAAGCATTCTGGCTGGTGCAAAGTCATACATTTTACTGTAGCCAGGCCGCACAAATCTACAACTCTGCTTTAACATAAAACAGCATTTAAAACTCAAAAATTGAAACTAAGATATTCCATACAATAATAATTATTTTTGCATTAGCAGACAGTATTTCATTTACTACCTCAATTAGCTACAGGACAAAAAAACTTGAATAGCATTTTAAAATCCATTTTAAATTGAGCAATATAAAAATTCAGTACTCAAAACACTAAAATTGCAGTGCTCCTACATTTGCTGAAAATATTGGGTTGCTGCTTACTATTTTGTATCTCCATTTTTAACTATCCCCACTTGGTTCAAATTACTTTTGGTGAAAAATACAGTAAGTTTCAAACATGTTACATAAATCTGCTGTTGCAGAAATGCACCCTAATACAGGTTAAACACATGCCTAAAAGAAGCTGAAAAATCAATTCTTGTCAAAACAAAGCATTAGCTCAGTTATGATTTTAAGTGCAGCAAGTCTGCTGGCACTTATAAGGAAGCATTCTAGCCACCTGCTTTACCACAACATGAAGCTAACCATTAGCATAATCCTGCCCTTCTGCCAGAGCATCATTCCTTTAGAGAGGGTGTTACGCACCTCTGAAATTTGAGATAGGAAACTGCACAAATAATGGGACAGAAAGGCAGAATAGTGTTAATAAACAAACACTTGCTTATTCAAAAGGTCCTCTGGTGTTTAGGTTACCAACTCCTGTGATAAGCAATGCCCACCATGAAAATACTTAAGCTTTTAAGATCAACTGTAAATAAAGTTAGAAACACACATCAGGAGTTTCCTCTAAAGGAGAAAAAAACAAAAATCTCTTCTTCCTTGACCCATGAAGTAACTTTGCCAATAAAAACCACAGCCTGATTTGAATAGTTATGTAACAGACATTAAATAAAGGATTCACAGTGCTTGTTAAATCCTTGTTTGCAGACCACAAAGAACAAAGTACAACCCTAACACTAGTTAAGCTGCAACTGTCCCTCTCCTTCCTTCAGTGTTCCATTTCATAGTCTTCCAACAGCCCGTCAACTTACAAACCTCTGTCACAGAAATTGTTACCTAACCACTCTTTAGTTCAAGCAGCAAATGAACCCATCAAAGAGTGATCCAAAAGTATCAAAAAAAAAGAAGAGCAACGCTAGTGTAAGGAACAGGTATGGAGAACACAATGCCCCTTAGTTGCACTTTCATTAAACATATGCACTGCATGTGCTCCTCGGGTCTTAGCCAGCTCAATTTCATTAACTGCCCCCTCTGCCAAGATGGGTTTAAGCTCACAAGCTGTAATAACGTGAGCATTTCAGTGAAACCTAACAGTCACTGATCTAAAAGCGAAGCACAGTATCTTGGGAAAAAATACACAGCCAACACAGCACTTATGTTTTTACTCCTCCATTAAACTGCAGGCAAAAACATTCCAGTACTCCCCAAACACTGAAGTAATTCTGAATCTAAATTCCAGAAGCAATCAAAGCACAGAAGTACCCTACCCTAGAAAATAAAACCCAAATAATAATATGGGGTTTGTGTTTTTTTTTTTAAATCAAACTGTCACAAGCTTTTTATGTCCATTCGGTCAACTACTCTCAGAGAGCAACAAAATGGAAAACAAGGCTGCCCACACTGTGGGAGTAGAGAGGCCACTCACATTCAGCATAACTCAGCACTCCTGTAGACCCCTCTAACTATTGGGAACCACGCTTTTCATCGTAATTCAGAAAGTCTATCACAGAGAGATCTTGTAATCTCACTTTCAAGTTATTGTATCTCTCACATTAATACAAAACTTTAAGAGTACTGTGATCTCCTTTGTAACATCTTTGTAACCCAGTATCTTACCTCAGACAAAAACAAAGATTAATTTTTTGTATCCGAAACTCAGTGCCGAGATGTTAATCACAGGACAGGCAGCTCGAATACAACTGGATCTGCTGCTGCTGACTTAATTAAGCCCTTTTTAAGACATAAAGCAAGGCTTGTAAACATTTCCCTATCTTTCCATGTTTGTATTTTTAGGCAAAAGCCTACTCAACAAATATACATTCAGATCAGTATCTTCTTTCATTTTTAACTGTTATTTCCCTGAAATAATAAAATGTTCAACGGGTCCACCGAATCCATGATGATTTTATCTTTGTAATAAAGCCTTTACCATGAACTAAAAATCAACCAAAATAACTGAATTTCTCCTTTATCTGAGGAGTTGCACTGAAAAAAACCCTTAAACCCACCTATGACAGAATTCAGGGTAAATTCTTCAATTTACCAGCTTTGTTTTTTTTGCTTTCTGAGGAATCTATATGAAAACCAGTGATCTTTATCCTCTTTGTTAATGTTAATGCTCATTTGTAACAGCTAGATGACAAAATATGCTGCACCTTATTCCACATTCTTGAATTCAACATTACTCAATACTCAGCCAGTTTGCTGTTACCTGCACAAATACTGGTATCTCATTATATAGAGGTTATACAAGCATCCTGAACAAATATTTTAGACCAACTGATTAACATCTGACACCTATTAGTTCTCACTCCTTGCTCACTAACTGAACTCCACAGAAGGATGTCTCTGATTTTGAAAGATGCCTTACATAAGCATCCAATAAATCAAGGTCACTTCATACTTGAGACTCATGACAGACCCTAGTACCTCCAGAAGTCATTTCAGTGTGACCCATTACCTACCAAACATTTACTTCTACTGTGACAAGGAAATACAGGCTTTGCTGTTTATGGGTGTTTTTCCAGGTCTTCATACTGAAGCTCCTCCTATTATTATTTTAGATGACAGGAATTTGGCAGTCAAGGTCCATGGACAAGACAGAAATCTCAAACAACTACAACAGTCAATGTAAGATTCAGCAACTTTCTGAAAACTAGGGCTAGTATGAAGACTGCCTACCAAGAAATTCAAAATGTGTCTTATATAAATCCCACTGAAAATTACATCCTAATTTATCAATGATGACATCTGGGAAAACTGTGCTTTCTACTAGGCAGCAGCAAAATTAATCCCCAGTTAATCCCCAACAAGCATTACAAACGCAGCCAAAAGGAATTCAGTAGGGCACAACCTACTTTGTCCAGAAACGAGGAGCTCAACTGACGACATGGAGAAAGAATACAAATCACTGATCGTAAAGAACAGGGCTTGTCCAAAAAAAACCTGACGACAACTTAAATAAGAAGTAACAGAAAATCAGGTGACCAAGTACAACTGGTCATCACACAGAAAGTATCCTCGGGTTACCGATTTAAATACCTTCCTTCTGAAAGAACTTTGAAAACCCTGTAAAACTGCAGTGTTGTAACAAGAGAGAAGCAGGAATCTGACAGCTCAAGCCTGAATACAAGGAGTCGTACAGAAATTGCTGTGATCTTGAAATCCTCCTCTGCACTCCAAATAGTTTACTATTTCACTACTTGATTGTTACAGACAAGCTGCAGATCAAAATCAAAAGACCTGACATTCCTGGTCGATCTTATGACAGAAGTTTATACTTGAACTTGTATAAAATCAAAGTACTTCAATGCTTATAGTTAGACCTTAAAGAATAAAGCCAAAGAGAAATAATGCTACAAAAACTGTAACATATCTATCAAGGCTTTGTTGGCTATTGTTAGAAACGCAGAAATACTTCAAAGATCATCAACAAAGTTAGAGGCTCATGTATACCCATAATGCTAACTTAAAATCAGAAGTTAATTCCTCCTTACTCTAAATATGTTATTCCCATTAAAATAAATAACATCAACAAGCTTTTCAATTTGCATGATGTGGATTCAGTAACACATGATTCAGTAATACAACAATGTTCCTCAGAAACATCCCATCCCAACTGAGGAAAAGTGTACTCCTCTTAAATACACGTGAAGCAGTGCTAATTCCAAGCAAACGGGAGTAGTGCTACACAGCCCAATCAGCACAAAGCACTACGAAGATCTAGTTTTAAGGTAGCTTTAACTATCAGAACAGCATTCCAACCCCAGATGCACACCACACAACATGGTAAAAATTTGTTGAGGATGGCATCACTAACACCTACAATACAGACTCACATCACAGCCTTTCACTCTGACCTGCTGCTTTTTCCCCCCCTCATCTCCCCATAAATCAGTACAAAGATCCACTCCAGTACTGGTAAAACCTCGGTTTCTCACTTACCTTACACTGGCCTCCTAAAGAGGCTACTGCTTCAAATACATGACAGCCATCCTGCTCATTTGCAGTGAATGTGGGACCTCTTGGAAGTTTGGAACTTACTGTGTATGGTGAAGAGTCAAATCACTCCACATACAAACCAGTACACAGCAGCGGTTAGACACAAAAGACAAGTAACTGTATAGTACACAACTATTACAAGCACAAAGTAGCTCCTTGGTTATGCAAAACAAAACGTGCATACACTTAAGTCTACTCTGATGTCTTATACTACAAAAAGAATACTCCCAAGCAAAGCATTTAAAAAATTAAATGTTTCAGATCACACAATACAAGAGCAGAACAGTCAGGGGAAAAAAATGGATGGACCACTCAGGAGGCAGTGCAGAAACAGAAGAATAGCACCAAGTATTTTACATGTATTTTATTCTCGGTAAATAGCAAAAAGAGCTGATTTGAACCAGACTGATGTTCCCACAGATAAATATAGCTAAACAGCAGACGTTTCTCACAGAAACATTTGAGGCACTTTAGCAGCAGACCCACTAGAAACCCATCAAACTTTAGAATTTTACTTAGTAACAGACAAGACTATGATTATACAGACATTCACCGTCAAAAATACACAAATGAGGAACATTAAGGGCTACAATAGGGCCGTGTCAGCATAAGCACCTTGGAACAGCAAAACTACACCTGCAAACCTGAACTTTTACCTCTCTGAGTGGCTGTTTGCAGGGTGTGCACCATTCTGGTCTTTTATCAGTGTGGCTGCACACATAATAGGAAACTATGACCACAATAGTACAGGCTGTTCCAAGTAGGGAAGCAGTTAATCTCAGAGGGAAGCTAGACTCTGAAAGTTGACCCAAATTCCTTGAATGAAAAAGTTACATTAGGAAACAGACTCTACATATAGGAGTGCTTGCCAGCACAGCTGTCTGCTATAGCTGGGCCTGTACTGACAGAACATTACTGAAGGTCAAACCTTTACAGAAGGCACTTGCACTAGGCATACACTCCACTCTGCAGGCCTGTAATTGTGTTTGATAAAATTCATAATCTGTTTCATATTTTGTACATTTGAGGAAACTAATTTTAAGCCGAAACAATACTATTACATACAGGTCGTTGGCATTTTCTAGTCCAAAGCTTCATGGGTGCCTACAAAACCAGGTAGATGTACTCTACTGGCTTATCCATTGTATGTAATATGCAAATTATACATTTGGCTTTTTTACTACTTCCATAATACCTGCTGAAGCCTTTAATAGCATTCTTCTAGGTAAACCAATCCCATATCTGTCCTAACATTGAAAATGTATCCAAAGACAACAAAGTGAAATTGACTTCTTTTGCTGAGGTTTCTTCTACTCTCATGGTCTGAACAGTATTAGCAAAAGTGAGACCATAAACTGATTTTGCTCATTAAGAAAAGCGATGAGCAGAATCATAAGCAGTGTACCTAGCTCTCTTTTCTTTTTATATGGATTAAGGATTTTAAAAGGCTGCTTTTTGAGATCAAATGCTTAAAAAAACCCCAAACATCATCATCTATCTGTACAAGAAAACTTGTAAAGGCTCCAGTACAAGTCAATTTTACAAGCCTAAATTTAGGCAGAACTCTCAACTACAAACTTTGTTATCGGGTAATTAGTCAAAATAGACTATCTTTATCATTCCTATTCTATCACCTACAATGAAAATAATTTACAAATACTTATTTGCTAATGCTCACTGTCTGCTACTCAACCGCTTCAGCAACACTAAAATACATTTTCAGCAACTGCAGAGAAATCATCAGCCTTTGGAAAGGTGATTCACACTGTGGTGTTCCTCCACTGAGGTACCAGAGAAATCAGTTGTCAGAGCTGTTGGGAAACTCAGCTGAGTGCTAAACACAGCAGAGTTATGCAGTTATTCACTATGAGATCTTGACAGTTTAACTCTTCAACATTCCAAAGCTTTATTTTTCCAACTATAGTACTAGAAACCTGCCAATTTTCACCTTGAATACTTGCACTGTGCTTAAAATCCCTCCTCTCAAACAATTTTACATTAACTAGTAAAGTTGTACAGGCCTTTTGTCAAGTTGATACAACAGTACACAAAATAGTTACTAATGCCTGAACCACTGTATATAAAAGAATTAGTTAAACTTTTATATAAACCTAAGTGTCCTCTGTCATAACTAGTTAGTGCTGTCAGCTGAACTGAGTATAAAGAAACAGACTGAGAACAGCTGGAAGACTATTAGCTTCTGACCATATCAGCACAGCTGTCAAATAAAAAAACAAACATATATGTTATTATCCTTATTTGATCCTTATTTAATTGTAAAAAAGTGAGCTAAAATATATCATCTGGAACCATTTATCATCCCATGAAAAAAGCTTAATTAAATGAAGTAAAACAAATTAATGTCTCCTTCAGATTTAGCAAAATACAGTAATGACAGTATTCCAATATTATAGAAACACAATAAATAGTTTGGCTCCCAACCTTGTGAGAACACACATAATTCACATTTAATCTTTGTGTCTTGGCTCATCAATTGGGAAACTAAGATTTTCTTAACCTCAAAATCTGTCAATGCTTTTGAAACTACCACAAATAGCTGTGAAGCGTTCACTTATTTCAGAGGCTACATTAGGTAAAAATTGCAGTACAACTCTCTTAAATGTAGATTCTCCTAGTGAGAAGAGAGGCTTGATAGCACAAAAAAAAGCAACCAGTTGTGCAAACTATGTAAAAAATAGTCTCAAATCTCCTAGCACTGTCCTACTACATGCAGAAGTGCACCAGAGAATAAAATTGATGCAAGCAGACACTTACCACTTCGGTCATCTTGTCTGACTCTTGCTTAGTACAGTCCCTTCTAGGAGTTTTATTTTATAAACTCTTAGCCTAACCCCTATAAAATCCCTGCTCTTCCTTTCCACACCTAGTATTTCCTGCTGAAACTTCAGGTTGTACAGAATTAAAATCCAACAGATCTAAGTTACAACTATAAAGACAAATATTGTCTTAAACAAGAAATAAGCATCATCTACAGTCAGAAAATCCTGGCAGTAAGGCAGCATTAAGCAGAACTAACACTGCCTTTTGGTGAGTCCACTAGACACTGGAAAATATTTATTCAATTTTATTTGCTCTTTCAGACTTACACAATTCTAAAGGCATTGCTTTTGGGAATTTTGAGGTTTTTTTTTTAAATTCAAAAACCACTTTGGTTATATAAAAGCAACCTCTGAAGAGCTATGTGAATTTCATGTATATTTGAACAATTTTTAGAATCGGTATTTCATCACACACATATACCTTTGCAACAGAGATAAAACACACTCCGCACATCAACAGAAACCAACTAACATATGCCTTAAAAAATAAACACACATATACCACAAATTTTGTTAAAAAACCATAATTTAAATGCCAGTCTTGAAATTGGCAATTACTTAATTTGCAAATCACTGGAGTAATGCAGGATCAAAGTAGGCTTAAGGCTAACATTAGCCTTTATTCTTCCACAAAAGTACATTAAAAAACCCACACTTTGTGCTACGTTTCTGGAACCATCAAGGGCAAAACATTTAACACCTAACTAAACAGTTATTTTGAGCTCACTTCTGTGTTTATTACTATAGAACGTCCCATATGTTAAAGAATTATAACAAGCAGCTGGCACATATGAAAGTGGAGCACAACCCAGAACACACATTAGAAATAACATAGTATTACACTACACTTGTACAGGAACTACACATTATCATTTTTCAGCAGCAACCGAACTGCTTGAAGCACTGGTAAATCTTGTTTTTAGAAGTAGTAATAACGCAGCTGAAGCTAAATCAACTCAAATTACTACTTAAAAAGACAACAATGTGAATTAGAAAAAAAATGAAAAACTTCTCAATATAAAGCAAATTATATTTCAAGATCAGTGGCTGAAGTATTTACTTCAGCAAAACTGCTATGATTAACTATTAAAGAGAACTACTGATAAATTACCGAGAAAATAAAACCCAGGAAATTAGAAACACTACATACCCTGAATTATATAAAAGGAATTGGGCTTTTTTCGTACTCCTGTAGTTCCTAAAAGGAAACATGAAAGCCCATGCAAAAAAACTCAGCATGCTGTTTTAAAGTAACTAACACATACACACCTGGGAGACAATTGTGACACATTTTTTAAGATGTTAATATTTGTTGTGTATTTTTCAAATGAAAAATGACAACCTGAAAATGTAAGATTTTCTAAATTCAGCTATCATTTGGAGGCATAACTTGGAAAAACGTGAAAGAAACAAAATCTGGTCACCATCAAAATGACAGCCTCTGCAAGCCAAATAAGCAGTTCCAACACCATCACCTCCAAAAGACAGTGATTAAGCACATTTGTGCAAAGGATGGGGAATAGTTAACTGATGATCAGTTAGATATCATTAACTGAATATTTAATATTTAAATCTAGACAACAGTAAATTGTAGGCTGAAAATGCAACCTTCCTCTTTTCCCCCTACAAGAAATTCGCCCAAACATAAGGTTTAACTTTTCTTTAACTCACCAATAAGGAGATCACATAATAAGTGTCACCTCAAGGCTGGTACATCTCGATACCACCCTCCGAAGTCCCCCAGCCCCAGAATGAGCTTTGAGTTGGGTTTGTGCCCCGCCCGCACCCACCCGGCTCCAGTGACTGAAGAAAACAGTGAAACTCAACAGAAAAAGCGGTTAAAGTCGGCCGGGCCGTTACAGAGCCTCTTGCTGGTGTTTGCTTGTCCATAACGTCCAGCGCCTCAGCGCACCTCCTGTCGTCCTTCCCCCCCCAAGATGGACGAACGCGCCTTGCAGCCCATTCCGCTCCGCCCCTCCGTCCTCTCCGCCCCGGCCCAACCACGTCTGGAGCTTATGGGGTGGCGGCTTTTAGCTTCCTCCGGGGGCCCCGCACTGAGATTCTGAATTCCTCTGGGCGCGGGCCAGGCCTCCGACGTGCCTGCGCCCTGCGGCCGCATCAATGGTCCCCTGAAAACAGGCCCCGCACCGCCGCCGCGCTCTCCCCGGCCCGCCCTGACCCGCACCGCCCGCCCGCCTCCATTTTCTAGTCGAGCCCAAAGGCGGCCAAGGCCGCAAGAGGAGGACGAGGAGGCAGCGGCCGCCACTTCGCCGCGACCCCTCTGCTCCCTTCCTCCTCCCGTCCCGGGGCTTCTCCGTTCTCCTCCCTCACTCACCGCGGGACAAGCGCGGTGTGGGGAGGAATCTCGCCGCTGCAGAGGGTCTCAGCCGAGCCCAGCCGCCATTTCCTCCTCGCAAATGCTCCGGAGCTCTGGGCGGGAACGCTCCTCCCCCACTACCATAGAGACCAAAATGGCGGCCAATGGCAGCCCAGAGCGGTCCTCCTCTGCGCACGGTTCGTGGAGGACGCGGGCGCACGATCGCTCCGCCTCCCTGGGCAGTTGCTGGGCGGGAAAATGGCGGCTGCGGTTGATACGTGCGGCGGAGCAGTGTAAACCCGCCCTCGTTCCCGCGCAGTCACGGCAATCGGCTCCAAAAAAAACCGCGGTCGCCTCAGCAGATCTGAGATCAGCGCCTGCACCCGCTGTTCTGAGCAAAACCACTGGGTGATCGCAGTGATCTTACCTCACCGAGCTGCGGGTTTTTCTCAGGGTTCGTGAGGCCGTAAGGGCCAACGCAAAACCGCCCCACAGCTTAGTGACCCCTTGCAGGCTGAGCACAAGCTTTGGCACGGGATTAGCGTGGTTGAAGAGCTCCACTGCTGCTTCCAGACCAGCAGTGCTCCCCACCTGCGCTTATCCCACTACGGGGTTTATTTTCCTGTTACGCTCCATTTGGTTTAGAAAAAAAAATAATTGCCATGGGTGCAGGTTAAGGAGTGCTGTGGCACGGGACAGTTTGCTGGATCAGCTTGTCCATGGCATGGAGGCTTCCCAGGAAACATTAAAAATGGTTTGGTTACTCAAACTCTCCAGGATCCAAACTGGGATAAACAGCTACAGAGAGTTAACTTATATTAGCTTGTTTTGTTCCTTGCTGCTGGTATATTCTATCAACAGATGCATCTAACATGGTTATTTAATCAACAGAAACACCTGCATCTCACACTCACTGAGCAGTCCCGAGGTTTACAGGAGTCATGAGGGCACAAACACTCCTGACCTGGGCATCTGAGGAGCCTTGTAGGCAACTGGAGGTGTGAGATTTGGCTCCCGTATTGAGCCTAATCCAGCACATTTTTCCTCATGGGCTGATAGCATTGATTTCAGCCGGATTTCAGACAAGTGCAGACTTTACTAAGAGAGGAAAAAATTAAATCAGGAATTAAAAATATACTTAGCATTAATTCTATAGAATGACAAGATTCTACTGAGTAGTTACATCTTTAAATGTCTACATTTTGTATAAGTATATATAAGACTTCTAGTGCAAAAAGCTGAGCATTGGAAAAGCTATCATGCTATCAGGCAAGAAGCTGTTAGTCATCCTTTTCCTCCACTTGTAAAACTGAGCAGCATCAATACTTAACTTCACACAGGAACACCAAGAGGTAAAAAAAACAACCCAACAGATTCCTATGTAAAAGTACAAGAAATTATTAAAAGCACAGTTTGATTTTCATTCTGCAGCTACAGAGCTACAATAAATGAAAAGTACATGGAGTAGAAATACCTTGTGGCTTGGTAGATCAAGCTGCACTGTGACTTATGCCCTGGGAAAAGCTAACAATATATTGTTAATGGAGAAAATGTAGAGTGTGCTCAAAACCAGGAATTGCCCACCAAGGAAAGGGGACATGCAAAAAGGGGAATTACATACCAAGGGTGAACAGGGGATGCCTACAATAGGGTATCCAGCAGTGAAACAGCTACTAAATTCCTCTTACACATACTGGTAAAAGGTTTACACCATCTTAATGTACACTAGTGATTCACTCTGCACACCCAGTGAATGCACTAGAAAAGTGTGTTTCTTTGAAAGCCCAAGTCAGAGCACTTGCATTTGTTGACTAAGCACCTGCTTCACCCTCCTTCAAATGTTACCATCAGCACCTCAATTCTTTCTCTGCCTCATTCCCTTCCTAATTCTTTTCCTGTTAAAGCCTGCATAATTTGAGAAGTTTACTACTTGGATTGCTGGTCTGGATCTGCCTGTCCTGGAAAGCAGCAGAAGGAACTTCGAGATCTATGTAATGCAAGTTTGGTTTCAGTTTAAGCCTCCTCTCACATAATATAGATGAGAGCTTGAGTGGTTTGAACTCAAAGCACTGCTGGGAAATCCCAGCAGAGATTAATTACTATCAGTCAGTTTCTAAAACAGTCTAATAAGCACCTTATCCATCTCTCCTTCTTAAACACAGGAGAAGCTTATGAGATAGCTGCAAATCCCCCACAAAGTAACGCTCTTTAAAACCTTTTATCTGCCTTTTTCCTAAACCTTTTCCACTATTAGTCAGTCAGGACAGAGACTTTCCCCTGCAGCTGACACACCTTTATTTTGTTTAACCTTTGGTTTTCCTAGTTAGCCTTTTTTAAACTTCAGTTGCCTACCAACTTGTTTTAATTACACCTGCAGTGCCTCACATGAGAGTCTTTAGGTGTGACACATAAAACTGCTGGTGGTGATAAGGCATTGTTTTCCTGCTGCACAGCAATGGCCTCCCCAGAGGTGGGATGTCACTGCTGCTCTCACCTATCTTCCCCTTCACCAAAGCAGCAACCTTTCCTGCTCTCTGAAGATGCAAGACTCTTAAATACTACTTACCTTACATTTATGCCTTCTCCTAGTTCTTGCTCACGGAATGTTATGGTGAACCAACTTTCAGCAGCCAGACAAAAGGTAGAGACTGACTTAGCACATGAAAAAGTGGGAATGAAAGCAAAAATTAAACATTTTAAGCCAGAAGATACTGATTTCAGTTGACTGTGCCCCAACTGTACATTTTCGCTGTGGAAAAAGGCCTCCTCAAGCATTCAGCACACTGCTCAGGACACATATATCAGGGGTTAAGGTTGTGTGTCTTCTGGGTCCTTGGTTCTCCTAGGCTCCCAATAACTTGTTTCTCATTAAAACTAGACAAACACAGAAATACTTTACTGAGGATTAACCATATTCACAGGAATATGATTATGCAATCCATGTGAATATGTGTGAAGGCAATGCCCTTCCCTACTAGGTGACAGAAACTTTCACTGCAATTCTAGGCAAACTGCCCATCCAACTCACTCCTTCCACATATGTTCCCCCCCAGACTTGTCTGACTCCTCCAGTAATGAATGAAATGGGGATTCCTTTCACTCAAGTCCAAATATCAGGTTATCAAAATGCCTCTTAGAGGTTATGATCCATTAATCTTAATTACTATAAAAATCCTACAAGGTGCTCTGAATTATAGTTATCACACTTTGCTTTTGATTTCAGTTTTGTAGTCTTGCCAACCCAAACCTTCCTTGTTATCACTGCTGCCATTAGTGTAAGTCTTGTATGACTGTAGTATATGGAAACCACAGGAAAGTTTCCCAAGAGCAAAGTAATTTGTTTCCAGGCACTGTAATTCAACTTTCAGAGCCACAGATGTATCCTGTAGGGTTTTCCCCGACTAAAAAAAGTTTGGTTACAACATTGTTGAGAGCCTGAAGGATTTTAACAGGAGTTAGGCTTTAGTGCAAGGAAAAGAGGGAATGTTGTAGAAAGTTTTTGCTCTGAATTCCTGCAAGCTCTGTTATCTTCCCCCTCCTTAATTTTGTGAGGTTTAACAAAGAAAAGTCATGCAAGTCTAGTATTTCCAAATCCTTGAGTGTTCCAGGTTGAGAAACAGAGAGAACATAAAAGGTTCCTCTTCACAAAAGACAGCCACAGGTATTACACACACAACCAAATATTTATCAAGTGAGATACCAGATAAAAGGAGGGGATGCTGAAAGGTCATTAGGCAGTTTTCTATCAGGAAAGAGTTAGTCTAAAATATACATCATTTTTTCACTAGAGATACTGCTCTATCTCTCAAGCCTTCAGAGTTCTCTTTGCACACTGAAATCAATAAAAAAGTTTGCATTAAACCAAATAATAATTTTATACTTTTTTATATTCAGGGTTTTATCACACTGGGCTAAATGCAGCCATCAAACAAGGCATCACTAAGTAGTACAAGTTTAGTATTATTTAACCAATTAAAATCTATTAATGCATTAGAAAGTCACTTTGTTTTCAGACTCAGTAAGAAAATGTTTCAGCAGCAAAGTTGAATGCTTGTTGCGACCAAAGTGGCTACATCTCTCTTCTCTCAAGTGAAAGCTCTGTTTGTAAAAGGGTTCGATGTTACCAGAAACAACAAAAAGCTAAGGAGAGTCAAAGGAGAAAAGAGAAAGATGCAGACGTGATACTGTGTACTGAAATATCAAGCTGGTTTTTTATAGCCATATATTATCATAGAATCATAGAATCATTACGGATTGGAAGGGACCTCGAAAGATCATCTAGTCCAATCCGCCTGCAACAGCAGGATCACCTAAACCAAGTCACACAGGAACCCGTCCAGTCGGGTCTTGAACATCTCCAGTGAAGGAGACTCCACAACCCCCCTGGGCAGCCTGTTCCAGTGCTCTGTCACCCTCACCGTGAAGAAGTTCCTTCTCAGGTTGATGTGGAACCTCCTATGTTCCAGCTTACAACCATTGCCCCTTGTCCTATCACTACATGACACCGAGAACAGCCCAGTGCCATCCTCCTGACACCCACCCCTCAAATATTTGTAGACATTAATGAGGTCACCCCTCAGTCTCCTCTTCTCCAAGCTAAAGAGACCCAGCTCCCTCAGCCTCTCCTCATAAGGGAGGTGTTCCACCTCTCTTATCATCTTTGTTGCCCTAC